>CM022703.1:69349078-69355949 GCA_012295165.1 Asparagus setaceus | reverse complement strand
ATTTGGATTTAGAAGTATTTTGATTTCCTCCCCATAAGAAATTACGTCTTTTTCTTATCCATTGTCTTGATTAACCATCTTTGGGAGCTTCAAATAAGACATAAAGTATAGACAAGCATCATCAACAAAGTTACAATCTGCATATGTGGAGGAAATTTCAGAATAAAGACACAAGATGATTATTCAAAGCAACCAGAAAACTTTCATAAACCTGAGAAGAGTCCAAAATTGGGATCACTACTCTTAACTCACAAAAGCCTGAGAACCTTGAGAATAAATCTCCTCTTACAAGACTCTCTCTGAAATCCTAGAGATACTCAAGCAATCACACATTTTCTCTCTCTACCATGATGTATTAGATACTAGATATATACACCCTAGTTCTTGTAGGCATTACAATTAGAATCCTACTTAAAACTAGAAACCACAAATAAAATTTGTTAAGAAAGAAATCACCAGAATCCTTGTTCAAAAGTAGGAGTCAAAAGTCACTTCCTAAAGGAGAATTCAAGACACAAACCCTAATATAGCTCGTATCTGAGAACACAGAAATACCTGTAGAAAATTTAATGTTCATATACAGGATGCAGTTTCAGCAATCTGATCAACTCCCAGGACCCTGTACTAAAGTTCCAATTACAGTTCGTGAACTGTGTTGCGTAGTTTACAAAAAGCAACAAATCTTTTCTGAGAATATGTGTATACTTCAACCATAACTCTTTTTCAGATTTATTCAGCTGACTCATGGTTCAGAAGACCGATAAAATCAATGTGTGATAGAATTCTCCTATATATCTATATATCCATACATGTTAAATTCATCTCAAGACAAAACATCCATTCTATCTGATGTCTAATCTTAAAACCAATATATACCTTCATTTTGCAGAGGAAGAACATTATCGACGAGTCTCCCATCATTATAGCTCTCCATATCAATCCCCTCGCTAGATGAATTGTCCATACCAAATCATAGAACAAATGTTTACTTATCAGCATTGTCCTGGTACTAAAAGGTGTATGTAACCAATAAAATGATTTCCATTTTATATAGAAGGATGCTTCTTTATTAGATGGGAAAATGATTTGATATGACATTTACTATATCTATGAATTTATTAGTCATACATACAAATAGAATTAGATATGGAACAGCTTGGGTTTGGATGGAGATGAACGTAGATCGACACATACAGATATGAGGAAAGCAACTAAAACTCAATAATGTATTATCCATGTGCTCTAAGATCTATCTAAATAAAACAAATATCTCAAATTAAAGACCACCAATGTACTCCCAAAAGACATAGCGTTAGGTCCTGGATCACCAAAATCAACATCAGACTCACAAATCCAAAGCTAAAATAAGTGTCATTCGACTGATATAGTTTTTCTCACGTAGGTATCTTCATGCAGCTCTTTTTAAACCCATTATCAAATTTATGTTTGTTTCCTATTGAAAAATAAAAAATGATATCTAATCCACATTTATATCCATATCCAACAAGATCAAGATCTTTAATATCCGTCCATATTTTATCAGGCACTGATATACCTGTATCCATTTGCACCTCTATTCTTTATCAGTTGAGCATTATAAAGAAACAACCATGCTACTTAAGTCGCATTTAATAAGTTATAGGTTCGCATTTAAAAAAGTTACACGTCACTATTATTGTATTTATATACATTCTTAGATGGGAACATGTAGGGCAAGAAACAACCATGCTATTTAAGCCACCTAAAACCTGAAGCAGAAGTCCAGGGAGATGGAAATCAATTACATGCATGTCAATAGAAAATTTCAAAAGACATATAATCCACTAAAAAATAATACAAAAGCACCATTTTTGAAGGGCATAAGTACTTAGTTCATCAGAGCTTCGTCATCATTCTCATCTTCAACTGTTCTTAAATCAGGAAGATCAGAACTTATCGAAAACCTAATCCATCTCTTTTTCTCTGCAAATTTCAAGCAAGGCTGCAATAAAAATCCAACAAGCATTGCAGCTACGCTCACAATCATCACTTTGAAAGAAGCAAGAGCCAAAACCATCAATATCAACAATGTAGGAGGTGTAAGCATCAAAATTCCACCGATAGTCCCCAAAGGAACCTTATAAGGCCTAGATGCCATAGGATACTTCATCCTTAACTTTATAAAAGTTATAAATTCCAGAAGCATACCAATGCAATAGAGAAAGTTTTCAGCAGCAACTATCTCTTTAAAGCTCATCCAAGATAATAGAATCACACCGGAGGCCGAGAATAAAATCCCCACAAGAGGAGTACCATACCGAGATCTCTCAGCAAAGAACTCCGGGAGCATTCCTCGTTGAGCCATTCCAAGAAGTTGATAGGAGTCACTGCTCATTTCGGTGACAAACATACCCATATTGGCTAATGCTGATGCACCTTGAATCCAATAACTCAACCAAATCCCGCCGATAATTTTTCCAATGTCAGAAAAATACCCATCAGCCCACAATTCGCTATCGAGTGGAATAGCTCCGATGCCAGTCAGAAGAGGGTACAAATATCCCAAAATAACTAAGATTAATGCATAAAATAGTGCCTTTGGTAGAGTTTTTCCTGGGTTTTCAACCTCTCCAGTTAAAGTACTAATGGAATCCCAGTAGTTTAGATTCCAGAAGAGTGTGTTCAAGTACAAACCCCAATCAACATTTTTGAAATTGAAAACCAACCATCTCGAAGGATCTAACTTTGGAATCGCCACAATGCCCATAACAAGGAAGGGGAGGATTGAGAATACACCAAGACAAACAGCGACCCAACCAACTATAGTCAAGCCTCTATAGTTCATATAAGTTAATGCAATGGTCAGGAATAACACTGCTAAAGCTCTCGGTGCTCCACCACCTAAAGCTGGGACTCCCGATTTGAGATAGTCTAGGAAGAGAACCGGGTATAGAGCATTGTCTATAACACCACTGAGCCATTTCATCCAACCTTGTTGAAAACCCCAAAAAGGACCTAACGCTGAAGAGACCCAAATAACATAACCACCATCTTCTGGAAACATTGTGCCCAATTCTGCAGTAATTAGGGCTTCGGGTATGCTCCATATGAAAGGAAATATGAGAAATCCAAGGATTGCAAAGAGAGGACCAGCAGCTTGAACACTATCCTCTATTCCAAAAGGACCTCCGGATACTTCGTAGAAAATTAAAAAGATTAGGGGGATTATTGAGACTTTTCGAAGTTTATCTGATTTAGGAACTTCTTCTCCAATTCCTCGGTATTCATTAAAACCTAAGTTCCCCATATGAATTGAAGACTGTCGAGATTTCACTGAACTCCTTGATTTCTGTACCAATGCAAAATAAAAAATAAAAAATAAATGAAACATGAATTTTTTTTTCCTGTTCTTCTATGGCATTATTGAATTGATTATGACTTCAAAATGAACAATATTGCATATTTGAGCACAATCTTCTCTAGAACAGAATAGTGAGCTAGAAAGCAAAAGTTCCAACACTGTATGAACAATACAAACAAATATATAGATTTATTTTATATATTATGCATCAGGATGTGTCCTTGATCAATTATAGAAAGAAATACACATTGTACAAGCTTCAAGATTCTTTCACATTAAGTAACATCAAAATCATGTTTGATCTGACGTTTTCTTAAGCGAAACGAGCTTCTCAATTCACTGTCAACATAATGGTTAAAGATAAAAAATATGTATGTATTTCTCAGGTTTGAATTTCTTCAGGGTTTGCAGTCTCAACATAATCTAAACAAATAAGTAATATGGATGGTTCTATTATGTATGATTTATGATTCGAACTGTGGAATATCCTTGAAATTTTCTTCAGTAAATTTAATCAAGCTAGAAATCAACTTAAATGAAAGGTAACTTCCTAATATTCCTTAGGATTCTGAACTTGGATCAAGTAAAGGGTTGCGTTTAATTTTAATTTTATTTAATTGTTTTACAAATAATGGTTGATATCAATTCTACATAAAGCTAAGATTTTTACTACACCATCAAGTAATAAACTCTGAGCCATTAACTTCATAAACTACCAAAGGGACGATCTTTACAGAATATACACAATGGGTATTAAACAAATATCACAAAATGTTGTTCTTTTTACCCAAAAAAAAAACAGAGATTTCATCAGTAGACCCATGAAAAGCCGAAGCCTAAAACCCCAAGTTTACCAACTTAAAATTTATTCGCTGTAGTACAGAAATTGAATGTAATTTATGAACTATGAACCTAGAGAACACAAAAAGATACTAAAAATAGAGAAAAATAAATGAAGAAAATCGAAGGGCAGCTATTCAACTTACCATTAAACACGGCGGCCTCTCATGGAATCTCTCTCGTTCTCTGATGTGAAGACGACTGCTCGGCTCTAGCTAGATTCAGGGACAAAACCGAATTTTATTTTAATCCCCAGATTTATAAGTGGACTTTTTTACAGTATATTTCGTGGAATAACAGGGGTTAAAAGTAAAAATTGCAGGAGAGTGCGGGCCACGCTTCTATTATTGGGCCACCAGGTATTTGTTACCCATCTGATGCAGTATTTGACAGAATCCTTTACATGCCCAGAAACACAGATACAGAAGCACATGCCCTTTTATAGAGTTTTAAATAGAAGTTTAAGGGGCTAAGAGCAAAGGTAATTTTGGGCTTGGGCCTCTGTCATTTTAAATTAAAGGCTGTAGAAAGGTACACGTTCCTTTTATTAGTTGCTCCTCGCAAAAAGTCTCTCTTACTTTTGACTAAATTGCGCTTTAGTTTCCCCTACTTTGCATTTATATATCCTCACTTATTTTTAGCAGCACTTTTATATCCTAAAGATTTTAAAACTACACTTATATGTTTTCACTTATTTCTATTTTTGGTAGCACTTATATGCCATAAATCTTATAAAACTTGCATTTAATACCCTAAAGTTTTTAAAACTTGCACTTAAATAATCTAAAGTTTTTAAAACTTATACTTAAGTTAATTTTAGAACTTTTAACTACTTGTTTTTGGTAAATCTACGGTTAAAACTATCATAATTCTATTTTAAACCTACTCTAATTCTATTTTAAAATAGGATTTGGATATGTCTAACAAAAATTTAACAAATATTAGGAGTTGAAAATTTTCTAACATTAGCATGTGAGAGGTCGCATGAAAAATTTTAGCATTTGAATAGCGAGAATATTTAAGTGCAAGTTATAAAAACTTTAGGATAATTAATTAAAAGTTTTAAACAATTTAAAGTATATAAGTATTGTCAAAAACAAATAAGGGTATTTAATTACAAATTTTAAAAGCTTAAGCTATATATCTACCACCAAAAACAAGTGAGGGTACATGAGTGCAAAGTAGGGTAAACTATAGAGTATTTAAGTGTAATTAAGCCCTTATTTGTTTTAAACCCTCTGAACCTTATCAATTTCTCGTCGGGTACCCTACCTCTAATTTGCAAATAACTAAAATATCTTTGAGAGAGAAAAAAATCTAAATTTTTTTTGTTTATCATTTGAATTCCCTCTCCTAAATTTTGGATTTTTTCTCTAGAGAAGTTTTAATTATTTGTAAATTATATGTAGAGCATGCAATGAGAAAGGTTCAAAGTTCAAGAGAGTTTTGTGAGACGCCCCAAAATTCAAGGAGTATATGAGACAAAAAAAGTTCAAGAGGGCTTTGCGATCGCATAGTCCAAGTAGATTTAGTTTCACCCGCTTTGATATCACTTATTTTTTATAACCCCAAAATTTATTGTTACCCGATGGTACCCCCGATTTTTATCCATTTGAACTTTGATACACTAAATTATTTGATACTTCAAAGTTTTGAGGATTGTTTATTTTTCCTGTTGAACTCAAATTATGTATTTAACACAGGATATGATTTGGACTTTCGTACTCATGTAGTCATTATAAACAAGGGAAAATTGTGTCAAGGCCCAAAAATGGGAACTTCAAGTGGCCCAGCCCTACATATTAATTCCCATGTTGTTTAGCCCCTAAAAACAACCATAAATGTGACCCAGCCCCTAAAGCCCAAAAGTACCCAAGTAGTATGCGTATTTCACTCATAATCCCATATTGACTCCTCTTTACACGAAAAAATGAAGCCGACAAAAGAGAATGAAAGCTGGTAAGGGGCGGCGATTTGAGATCACATTAAATACGATATAATGGGGAAATTGGAAGGGAAAATGGGGATTTCCCTCCATCAATCCTCTCTCTATCATTCTATCCTCTCAATTATTGTGTTATTCTCTCATTTATGATGCTAGGATTTTTGTTCTTCAACAACCCCCATGTCCTAAAATTCTCTCTACTACTCCTCATAACTCCCTTTCATATTAATGGCCAAAAAAGCTCTCATTTGCATCGTGTCTGTAGGTGAGCTAGAAAGCAGTATTCTCAATGGTAACTTCTTCAACAATCTTTTTTGAACTGAAATTTAATGTGGCTAAGAGGTTGAAAGTCCCACAAGATGCTTTATTATTGATATATAAATATGAAAGAAACCCCAATCTAAGTTCTGCAATTGAGAATGAAGATGATTTGAAGTGTATGGTGGAGCATAATCACAATATTGGCTATTTAGATATCCATATGCAAGCTATTGTTGATATAAAGGTTTCCACTTCTTCAAACACGCAGAAAGTTCCTCCTGAAATTTAAGTAATCATTGAACTTTGGTTCTTTGATGTAAGCTTTGTGATTTCAGGTTAAATGTTACATATGACAGTCACATATTAACTGTAAGCCTTAGTTGCTAATTTTACCATATGTGTGTTAAGTTTAATAGTTACATATTGACTATAAGCCTTGATTGTTAAGTTTATTAGATATCGTTAGATTTAATCGTTATGTGGTA
>CM022703.1:69334078-69344078 GCA_012295165.1 Asparagus setaceus | reverse complement strand
TTGTACATTCTGCATCTCTGAATAAACTTGATTGAAGATCATTACCATAACTTTAAATTGGATTGCTCCTTATGTCTAATCCAATTCTTAATGATCTCTCAAAATTTTATTCTGTATACAAGCATATCCTTCTTTTTTTTTTACACAAGTACATGTATATATTGCATCAAACTTTCTGTGTATTCATGCTTCAACAAGCTCGGATAAATTTTTGTCACTGGAAACTCTATATATTTGCTCAAGCATATGTTTCACTTCATAGTAGTTGACTGACATCTGAGACTTATGACATAAAATTATTTGCCACTTGCAGGCATCTGATGTACAAACGCCAGCTCCAGGTGAGTGCACGTATCCAAAAAGCCCGGCTTTGTCCCTTGGACTAGGTGCAGCAGTAGCTCTTATGATGGCTCAGGCAATTATCAACACTGTAGCTGGGTGCATATGTTGCAAAAGGAACTCACGGCCCTCAGATAGGAATTGGTCTGTAGCTTTGGTCTCCTTCGCTGTATCATGGTATGCTTTTGAACATGAAGATCAATTTGTTTGTGATATTATATTTTCTGCATGTGCCTGCTAGACCATGCACTTTTTGATGCCCGCCAATGTATGTTTCTAGTTGATTTAAGTCTGTTTGTTTCACTGTAACTGATGCATGCAGTTACAATGCAATTACATCTACAGTTGCAAAAAGGCCTTCAGTTCAGCCAATATCTTATGCAGATTCGGTAAGTCTCAGTTGCAACTTTTCTGAGCTGCAAATGGGGTTTAAATTACAAATCTAAGCCAACCAAATCCCTGTTAGAAGTTCACCTGATACCCAAAACTAAAGATCTACAACTACAACTACAAAGTATAAAATTTAAAACCGAACCAAGCAACTGCAACAACAGTTGTAGTAACTGTAATTGCACCTGACTGGTACTTGCATTGCAATTACAATTGTTGCGAACGGAAAGCCTCTGTGTTTATTTTGTCTGCACTTCAGATTTTTGAATTTAGAATAATCCTATAGTAAATTTTGGTTTATATGGTTCCCTATAATGTTTACTTTTCTTCTCCTTCATGAGATTGAGTTGCAATATATTTGATATGAAGACCAAGCAACACTGAATCTTAGATTGCATTTTATGGTATGTGAAGGGTGTCAGTCCAGTTCAGAACCTTCCAACTTCATTCTTTTGTGCGTGTGAGGTCATGGCCAATTATCATTAGCCTGATTATGTTGAATATTTGTCCATTTGTTGAGTTGCAAGACCATTATCATGACAGTAAATGCTTCGTTTGTTTTTCAATGGATATGAAGGGAATTTTGGTAAGATGTCACATGTCTGTTACTTGATTAAAATTTGGTTAGCTAGGAAGTAGTTCAACAATAAGGGTTGTGATGGTTTGAAGTTAGGCTTTTCGAAAAACCAGACTAGGAAAGTTAGTAGTATCAAACAATTAAATGAAGGTCACTTCGATTGTAACAATGTAATCTTTCAACATTGACTAGCTATAAATTGACTTGTTGGAGAGCACATCTAGTTTTAGAGACTGCCACATCATTTGGTGACCCTATAACTTGTATAAAATAAATGTTTCAGACTTTGTTGGGGCCTTGCTAGGGCTAACAAACGATAGCTGGAGACTTGGAATCAATGTTCTATAAGTCGCTGGACTATTGGGAGACGACTCTCAAATGGCATTTGATCTTTTTTAGTCCTCTCGATCTTATCTTGGATCCCACCTTTTCATGTTGTATGTGTGTGTGTAAAATTGCAACCATGGAACCAATCCTCAATTACCAAACCCAATTCATTGCACCAAAAACGAACTATAAATGATTACTTATCCTTACTATTTTATAAAATTTTATTATTTTGATCCAATGATATGCTTTATTTCTGAACATAAAAAAACTTCGTGAATGCTTTTATTACGATTTTTCGTAACTTTATTTTGATAATTCTCAGGATCACATTCATAATAGCATTCCTTCTACTACTATCGGGTGCTGCACTGAATGACCAAAGGGGCGAGCAAAACATGTACTTTGGTGACTATTGCTACATCGTCAAGCCAGGAGTATTTTCAGGAGGAGCGGTCCTTTCTCTTGCTAGTGTAGCTCTCGGGATAATTTATTATGTTGCTCTCTCTTCATCCAAGAACACTGCCGGTCCTCAGCCTTGGGGAACTCAACAGCAAAACCAAGGGATCGCTTTAGGCCAGCCTCAGATCCCTCCACGAAGTGAACAACCAGTGTTTGTGCATGAAGACACTTATAATAGGCAGCAATTTCCATAAGCATAAATCGCAAGTTCTTTTGCCATGTATATAGGAACCAGGTTAGCATTGTAATCCTTAACTTGATCTCTGTTGTGACTTAAAAAAGGTTTTTGCAGAGTATATGAGAAGGGAGGGCAGTGTGCTTGTTTGTTGTATCTGAAGAGTTTGATAGAAGCTTGTGATTGGTGTTGTTTTGCTTAAGTGGGATGTTTATTGAAGCACAATTTAGATGTTTGAGTTCAGTTTGATACAATGTAATGGCATCAAATGCAGTTCCTTCTAGGGTGTTTTTGGATAGGACTAGTTGGAGTCTTGTATGGGAGTACAAATCCCATCCGCACACCCTGCATGAGAGCGGATGTTTTCACCCATATATTAGGTGTTTTGATAGGATATGTTATTATATAATTGCAGCTACATTTAAATTCTTAAAGGGTTAGTTGCTAATAGAGCCCTTAGCATCGTTCAGTTGCAGATTGACCCTTTGTAATTCTAACTGTGGAAAGAACCCCTTTACTATTTGCCCGAGTGCGGATAGAGTGTTATAACATGGAAATGACTAAGTGCTAATCCTCCCCCAGGAGTCGACACGTGTCCCAAATTAACTATGCATCATCTCGACTCGACCTTATGCAGGACGAGTCTAGTAAATGTCATCACTCGACCCTTACCAAGAAGAGTCGGGTGGAAAGGCGTCCTCACTCGGACCCCGTAGTTAAGGACGGCTCTATGCCTCCTCATTTTTCGAAATCCGATCGAGAAGCTCTCAATCCAAGATGGCCGAATCAAAAGCGTCTTTTATCGGCCCACTGCAAAGTGAGTTGGCGGTCACTCTGAACCCCACCGATGATCGATCACCATCACATTAAATGTATGGTCGAGTCATCATTGCTCGACCACAAAAGTCTTAATGACTTATCGCACCCCGTCAGGACTTGGCTTTCCCTGTCACTCTTGTATTAATCACGAAGGTGACTCATACCATCCGCGGACACAGTAAAGTGTTAGTAAGAAGGTATTTGCGGACTTAGGTGATGTTACAAAATTAATCTCCGAATCCGCTATAAATAGGTGTCATGCCTATTGCATGGAGGTACGTGATTTTGACCGAAAGAACACACTATAACTATACTCTCCCTCCTCCACTTAAGATCCATACTAACTTGATCGTCGAAGGAACCCCCGGAGAACTCAACTCCGACCCTCTTATGTGTTGTTTGTGTGCAGGACCGGATCCTCTGCCCAAGAATTGACCATCAAAAGAAGATTAAGGAATCCTAAAACCCTACATAATCCATACTAAATCCCCCTATTTGATATCTGACATCAACAGATTCCCTCATTGAAATTTTTCTTGACTCTTTTACTTGACTCTTTTCAAAGTTAAAATAATTAGCAAATGCGGGTTTATTTGGAAAAAAATCGTAGGTGCTACATGAGCACCACAGTGACACACACCACCCCAATAAGAGGAAGCCACATCACACAAAACAATTCTTAGATGCTCCATGAGTATACACTATCCTAATAGGAATAGGCCTTGTGGCATACAACATCCCACCATCTTCTCATTTATGAGAATTTATTCCCACTAATAAGCGATCATGGCCCCCTCTTATGGCGTGGTGTATGTCACCTTGGTGCTCATTGAGCACCTCCTAAGAATTTTTCATCTAGCTACAATAATAGAATTGTAGGGTGTCTATTTGCCTCTACAAAACAAAAAATTCACCCAGGAGATATCCGCTCATTTAGAACTATAGGGAGATACTACATGGGGTCAATCCGCACTTTTCACTTTTAGAACTACAGGAATATACTACATGGGGTTTATCCGCACTTTTTTCTATGCATTTTCAACTTTCAATTTTTCTTTAGAAATCAAACATATATAGAAGAAGCAAGAGCAATGCACAGCTTAGTTCACACATATTGTTTTTGGAGTAGATTAGAGCAGAAAATCAAGTTGAAGGAACTACAGGAGGGTCTTCGGTACAATTGATGGGCTTCTCCTTTGCTTATCGATGGGTAAGATGCTTATCGATTGGTAACTAGAAATTGATGATATATCAGTAGGTTCATCAATGAGATATTTTCTCATTGATGACCATTTGCTCATTGAAGTCTTGTTTAGAATAGGTCGAAGATATACTCTGTTTATGACATGACATGTTGTATTAACTGCTTCGACCCAAAAGTGTTTAGTTAGATGATATTCATTTAACAACTCCTAGCTATTTCTTGTAGAATTTGAGCAAAGAATCTCATTGATGAACCTACTGCTATATCATCGATTTCTTAACCTCCTATCAATAAAAATTTTGACAAAGACCAGTCACCCATCGATAAGCATCTTGATCATCGATAAGCAAAGGAGAAGCCCATAGATTTGAAGCACACCTCCCATCGATCCAAAAATTACAAAGACATGTTATCCATTGATGAGCACTTGACCCATCAATGAGCATGTTGCCCGTCGATGAACAAGTTGCTTATCGATGAGCTGGATAGATTTGTGACTTTTGAGATCTAATCTTGGCTATTCGTTGCGCTACTATACCTTCTCTCCTATCACGTTTGAGGTAGATGTCATTAACCTAATTTGAGAGAGAGAGAGGGAGAGAACCTAGGGTTTGAAGATTGGAGTTTCCTTCATCATTAGGATGATCCCGTAGCATTCGATCACATTGTCATTCGTTCTTCATCATTGTATCAATTTTCTTTGATGAGTGTTGCCCTAGGATCATTGCATCGCCTTCGTTCTTCGGTCGAACCTCTTAGACTTTGAAGAACGGTTTGATCATTCGAGTAAGATCTCTTCAATCAGCTTATTTTGATATTTTTTATTGTAATGAATACATTTACTATGATCATTTGATTAGTTTTATGACATACTCAGCGGGTGTCAATTAAGGGTTGTTTTTTTACTAGCTGAGAGCTAGGGTACACACTAGTTGTAGGATTGTTTGGGTGTAGATGCCTAGATTAGGGATTGATGTAAGCAACGGTCTTGTAAAATATATTGGATTGGGGTTTGTAATCTAGGAGAAAAATTATCATAGTATGGAAGTCCCTTCGAGAGAAGGAAGAGTTGATGTAGGATTTATTCTGAACCACCATAAAAATTCTCTTATGCTCTGTGTTAATTTTTATTTGTGGTTGTTGCTAACTCCAATCTTTAAACTCTAGGTTCTCTCTCTCTCTCTCTCTCTCTCTCTCTCCTCTCTCTCTCTCTCTCACACATATTAGGTCAATGACTCCTATCTCAAACGTGATAGGAGAAAGAGTATCTTGGTACCTTGAATGGATGAGATTAGATCTCAGAAAGCTGCTAAATCTACCTAGGCTCATCGATGAGCAATTTGCTCATCATTGTGCAACATGCTCATCAAAGGATAATATGTCTCTGTAATTTTTGGATTGATGGGGGTGTGCTTCAAATCGATGGGCTTATCCTTTGCTTATCGATGGGTGAATGGCCTTTGTTAAAATTTTTATTGATAGGAGGTTAAGAAATCGATGATATAGCAGTAGGTTTATCGATGAGATTCTTTGCTCATTGATGAGGCAAGATGCTCGTCGATGAGTTCTACCTGTTGAATCATCTTTTTGAGTTGATTTCGTTATAGTTTATATCTTGTATATACATGCAGAAGTTATCTCACGCACAAGTTAGTCACAAATACACGTTTGTTATTACTCAAACAAAAAATTTGTATGATTAAGACGCTAACAATTACAAAAGGGATTTTTACCTATAAACCATAAGCTTTTCCCCTTTTTATTTTAAGCTCATGTGCTTTCAAAATCACCTTTAGAAGCAAATTTGACCACAAGCCCTAGGTTTTCCCCATTTATTTTAAAATCAACCCCGTAAGAGTTTTTTTTCTTTCTATGAAACCTAAAGTCCTACCCCCACTTATTTTTAAGGGAAAATTGTGTCCAGGCCCCAAAAATGGGAAGCCCATGTGACCAGGGCCCTTTGTATTTTAGCCATGTGTTTCGGCCCCAAATACTGTCGTTTGTGCCGAGCCCCAAAATCACGCCATGTGGCAGAGAGAAAGATAGCACAAGTTACTATCCTACCCTCCGGCGTGACCGAACTTCGGTAACCGCGTCTCCCCTTCCACTCAAGTACTCTCTCTCTCCCTCTTGGCCTTCAAGCATTCGTGACCAGGAAAAATCCCAAACATCTCTAATTTGATCTAGGGTTTTGCTCGGGAAAATGTCGTCGAAGGAAGCCTGGTTAACGATTTGAAGTCGAAATTAATTGGAAGACGAAAGGAGAAAGATGAAATCAAAAGCGTCCGCGACGTCTTGAATCATCTGGGAAAGCGACGAGGAAGTCGAAGATCCTTGGTAATGCAAAGGAAGTGAAGCAAGGTCGAGGCAGAAAGAGAAGACAAAAGAAGGATGATTCCAACCCCAAAAGAAGTAAGTGCTAGGTTTTCTTAATTAAAGAACTTAACCCTTTGTATGTTATCCAAACCGAGTTTCATGTTAATTCTAATCCTATCTGGAGAGTTAAAAGTGAGTTTCATGATATTTAAAAGAGTTTGATGTTAACCGATTTGTGTTTCATGTTAAGTCTAATTTAATTAAGTAAAGAAGTTCATGTTAAGTCAAACCTAAATCGTGTTAAGTCTAATTTCAGTTCATGTCAAATCTAAGGTCTTCTCATGTTAAGTCTATTTTTCATGTTAATTCCAATTTTATTTGTGTTAAGTCTAATTGATTTCATGTTAGGTCTAATTGGTTTCATGTTAAGTCTAAACTAGGTTCATGTTAAGTCTAATTTCAGGTCATGGCTAGTCTAATGTGCGTTCATGGTAAGTCTATTTTTCATGTTAATTCCAACTTTATTAGTGTTAAGTCTAATTTAGTTAGTGTTAAGTCTAATTTGATTCATGTTAAGTCTAAGTTAAGTTCATTTTAAGTCTAATTAAACACATTTTAATTTATTTTCGGAAAATAGTTGGTGGTAATTCTGGAGATATTAGGCCAACGGCCGTTATTGGTGCTTCTTGTGATTTTATGAATCGGCTAGGCCCAAAGATTCGTCAATGGCGGGGATGCCTTGTGGATCCACATTTGAGCACTATATACAATTTGGTGCTCACGCACTTGATCGTAAAACGAGCAGCGTAGGGTTCGAAAAATATGTTTATTGATTGAATGGTCGTATTACAATCAAATTCTTTCGATTACAGAGGAAGAGGAGGTTGATTCGACTCCTCTTTTATATGGGTTCTTGGTGGCGAGAGGATGCTTCACTCGATGCTCGAGTCGAGGTTGCTTCCCGTTGACGATCCCGAGGCTGAATGAATGATCTAGAGGTTGCCGACGAGGTTCCTGATCTCTCCTGCGCAGATGCTTGATTTTTCAAAAGTTCTCAAACTTTTTCAGCCAGCCCCTTCTTCCTTGGGCTTTCAAATATTTATATGGGCTTAAAGGGTGTAGCTGACCCCTCCCATCATGCCAGAATCTGCCACACGCCAGCTCTGCGTTCTGACACTAGCCGTGTTTATTCTGATGCGGCGCCCCTTCTGATCCGCAGCGGCGCCCGTAGTGTCCCGGTACTACGACACAGGTGGTGGTGAATGAACTTGGGTCTTTGCGGGCGAGCCTTGCTCTGAAGCTTGCACTGGTCTAGCCTTGGTTGAATGTCGAGGTTCACTGCTGTGGGCGAACCTCGGTTGATTGGCGAGGTTCACTGCTGTAGGCGAACCTCGGTTGATTGGCGAGGTTCACTGCTGTAGGCGAACCTCGGTTGATTGGCGAGGTTCACTGCTGTAGGCGAACCTCGGTTGATTGGCGAGGTTCACTGCGTAGGCGAACCTCGGTTGATTGGCGAGGTTCACTGCGTAAGCGAACCTCGGTTGATTGGCGAGGTTCACTGCGTAGGCGAACCTCGGTTGATTGGCGAGGTTCACTGCGTAAGCGAACCTCGGTTGATTGGCGAGGTTCACTGCGTAAGCGAACCTCGGTTGGATGTCGAGTCTCAACGCTGCTATGGCGAGCCTCGGTTGATTAGCGAGGTTCCCGCTGCTTGGCGAACCTCGGTTGAATGGCGAGGTTCACTGCGTAGGCGAACCTCGGTTGAATGGCGAGGTTCACTGCGTAGGCGAACCTCGGTTGATTGGCGAGGTTCACTGCGTAAGCGAACCTCGGTTGAATGGCGAGGTTCACTGCGTAAGCGAACCTCGGTTGAATGGCGAGGTTCACTGCGTAAGCGAACCTCGGTTGATTGGCGAGGTTCACTGCGTAAGCGAACCTCGGTTGAATGGCGAGGTTCACTGCGTAGGCGAACCTCGGTTGAATGGCGAGGTTCACTGCGTAAGCGAACCTCGGTTGATTGGCGAGGTTCACTGCGTAAGCGAACCTCGGTTGATTGGCGAGGTTCACTGCGTAAGCGAACCTCGGTTGATTGGCGAGGTTCACTGCGTAAGCGAACCTCGGTTGATTGGCGAGGTTCCTTTGCGTTGGCGAACCTCGGATGCAAGTCGAACTTGAACATACTCTCGAAGAACGGTCGTAACTTTCAAACCGTAAATCGGAATCGGTGAATTATATGAAAATCGACCATCTCGGCGAGGCAGAGCCAACCGAACCGACCCCAAAGGGTTCGGTTCGCTCGGTCATATTTACCAAATTCCTTCCGGTTTGAGAGATATCGGCACTTTTGTAAAGTCAAGCATTCAGGTGAACTTAACCTTTAGGCGAACCTGGGGCCTTAAGCTCTTTTGCTCGTTCGAGTTCTTTATGCGGGGATTAAGGCAATTTTTTGCCTACAAAACCCCCTCCAAAGTTTTGGACCGAATGTGATTGAATGGGGTGCGGAACACTTTGAATAAAACAGCAAAAAAATGGTGCCGTCCGGTGGCGAGGAACCTTCTAACGAGCTTCGGTAAGTTGAATTCTTCACTGCATGACTAACGATAAGCCCTCAGTTTTTAGCAAACCCTCAGCTATCAACGGTTTGATGTGCCTTTACCGATTCACCGTTTGAATCGGGCTAGCATGTGGTTGTCTAGGTCCATCCCACATGTAGCGTTGTTAAAAAGAATGAACTCTCTTAGACTTTGTGCTCACGATATTGAATACGTTAGACTTGCTCAATTATCACGGGAATTGACTACCCGGTGTGTTGAAGCGACTTATTTTATTAAATGAGCACACCTCATATTTCTTATTCTTATATATATATATATATATATATATATATATATATATATATATATATATATATATATATATATATATATATATATATATATATATATATATATATATATATATATATATATATATATATATATATATATATATATATATATATATATATATATATATATATATATATATATATATATATATATATATATATATATATATATATATATATATATATATATATATATATATATATATATATATATATATATATATATATATATATATATATATATATATATATATATATATATATATATATATATATATGAGAGAAGAGAGGCTCCATGAACTTAAGTTCATAATGAATATGGTGCCCAACTTTTTATCCACTCATCTTGCCTTGAGATTTGTGATGCACAAATCTCAAAGTGGCCTTTATATCTTTCACTGATCCCAAAGCAAGATGAGTGGTTAGAAAAGTTGGTGCATCACTATTCATTATGAACTTAAGTTCATAGAGCTCTTATTATATATATATATATATATATATATA
>CM022703.1:69321578-69329078 GCA_012295165.1 Asparagus setaceus | reverse complement strand
ACTTGTTTTAAGCTGACCATTTATTCCAACTATAAAGCTTTAATCCTCAACCCTCACCACAACATTGAAGTTGCAGTGGATGGGACCTCTTACTTAACCCCTCTAATTTTGTGAACAACATGCTTCAATCTTTATATCACAATGATCCCACATGACAATAACAACGCACCTATATGACCGATACCTGGCATTTAGAGAAGCACTGCAAAAAGGGCTCCTCCTAGACTACCTATGGGTCGAAAAGAGGAGGCAAGAATATGAGGAGGATGAGGAAAAGGGGGGATTCTAATGATAAGTCAAAGGGGATTTATGTATACTGTATACATTTCTCAGCAACATGCTCTTTGCAACATGCTCTTCCTTGCGTCTGTGTGAACTGTACCCTCATTTATTTCCTAATTTTGCTAACATTACATTCTACATATTCTATTTTTGCCAACTAGTTGTAAATAGTTTGGATTCTAAGGCTTCTAGTTGTTTTTTACTTTATAAATTATCCTTTTCTTGCTCATGACAAATATAATACTATGAGCCAACAATATCATCATGCATATGCCTAGTGGTGTTCTTGTTGGGGTTATCTTTTTGTGGGAGTTTGTGTCTATGTATGTGGTATTGCTCCCGCTTGTACATTACGGCATCTCTGAATAAACTTGATTGAAGATCATTACCATAACTTTAAATTGGATTGCTCCTTATGTCTAATCCAATTCTTAATGATCTCTCAAAATTTTATTCTGTATACAAGCATATCCTTCTTTTTTTACACAAGTACATGTATATATTGCATCAAACTTTCTGTGTATTCATGCTTCAACAAGCTCGGATAAATTTTTGTCACTGGAAACTCTATATATTTGCTCAAGCATATGTTTCACTTCATAGTAGTTGACTGACATCTGAGACTTATGACATAAAATTATTTGCCACTTGCAGGCATCTGATGTACAAACGCCAGCTCCAGGTGAGTGCACGATCCAAAAGCCCGCTTTGTCCCTTGGACTAGGTGCAGCAGTAGCTCTTATGATGGCTCAGGCAATTATCAACACTGTAGCTGGGTGCATATGTTGCAAAAGGAACTCACGGCCCTCAGATAGGAATTGGTCTGTAGCTTTGGTCTCCTTCGCTGTATCATGGTATGCTTTTGAACATGAAGATCAATTTGTTTGTGATATTATATTTTCTGCATGTGCCTGCTAGACCATGCACTTTTTGATGCCCGCCAATGTATGTTTCTAGTTGATTTAAGTCTGTTTGTTTCACTGTAACTGATGCATGCAGTTACAATGCAATTACATCTACAGTTGCAAAAAGGCCTTCAGTTCAGCCAATATCTTATGCAGATTCGGGCGTAAGTCTCAGTTGCAACTTTTCTGAGCTGCAAATGGGGTTTAAATTACAAATCTAAGCCAACCAAATCCCTGTTAGAAGTTCACCTGATACCCAAAACTAAAGATCTACAACTACAACTACAAAGTATAAAATTTAAAACCGAACCAAGCAACTGCAACAACAGTTGTAGTAACTGTAATTGCACCTGACTGGTACTTGCATTGCAATTACAATTGTTGCGAACCGGAAAGCCTCTGTGTTTATTTTGTCTGCACTTCAGATTTTTTGAATTTAGAATAATCCTATAGTAAATTTTGGTTTATATGGTTCCCTATAATGTTTACTTTTCTTCTCCTTCATGAGATTGAGTTGCAATATATTTGATATGAAGACCAAGCAACACTGAATCTTAGATTGCATTTTATGGTATGTGAAGGGTGTCAGTCCAGTTCAGAACCTTCCAACTTCATTCTTTTGTGCACGTGTGAGGTCATGGCCAATTATCATTAGCCTGATTATGTTGAATATTTGTCCATTTGTTGAGTTGCAAGACCATTATCATGACAGTAAATGCTTCGTTTGTTTTTCAATGGATATGAAGGGAATTTTGGTAAGATGTCACATGTCTGTTGCTTGATTAAAATTTGGTTAGCTAGGAAGTAGTTCAACAATAAGGGTTGTGATGGTTTGAAGTTAGGCTTTTCGAAAAACCAGACTAGGAAAGTTAGTAGTATCAAACAATTAAATGAAGGTCACTTCGATTGTAACAATGTAATCTTTCAACATTGACTAGCTATAAATTGACTTGTTGGAGAGCACATCTAGTTTTAGAGACTGCCACATCATTTGGTGACCCTATAACTTGTATAAAATAAATGTTTCAGACTTTGTTGGGGCCTTGCTAGGGCTAACAAACGATAGCTGGAGACTTGGAATCAATGTTCTATAAGTCGCTGGACTATTGGGAGACGACTCTCAAATGGCTTTTGATCTTTTTTAGTCCTCTCGATCTTATCTTGGATCCCAGCTTTTCATGTTGTATGTGTGTGTGTAAAATTGCAACCATGGAACCAATCCTCAATTACCAAACCCAATTCATTGCACCAAAAACGAACTATAAATGATTACTTATCCTTACTATTTTATAAAATTTTATTATTTTGATCCAATGATATGCTTTATTTCTGAACATAAAAAAACTTCATGAATGCTTTTATTACGATTTTTCGTAACTTTATTTTGATCATTCTCAGGATCACATTCATAATAGCATTCCTCCTACTACTATCGGGTGCTGCACTGAACGACCAAAGGGGCGAGCAAAACATGTACTTTGGTGACTATTGCTACATCGTCAAGCCAGGAGTATTTTCAGGAGGAGCGGTCCTTTCTCTTGCCAGTGTAGCTCTCGGGATAATTTATTATGTTGCTCTCTCTTCATCCAAGAACACTGCCGGTCCTCAGCCTTGGGAACTCAACAGCAAAACCAAGGGATCTTTAGGCCAGCCTCAGATCCCTCCACGAAGTGAACAACCAGTGTTTGTGCATGAAGACACTTATAATAGGCAGCAATTTCCATAAGCATAAATCGCAAGTTCTTTTGCCATGTATATAGGAACCAGGTTAGCATTGTAATCCTTAACTTGATCTCTGTTGTAACTTAAAAAAGGTTTTTGCAGAGTATATGAGAAGGGAGGGCAGTGTGCTTGTTTGTTGTATCTGAAGAGTTTGATAGAAGCTTGTGATTGGTGTTGTTTTGCTTAAGTGGGATGTTTATTGAAGCACAATTTAGATGTTTGAGTTCAGTTTGATACAAACGTAATGGCATCAAATGCAGTTCCTTCTAGGGTGTTTTTGGATAGGACTAGTTGGAGTCTTGTATTGGAGTACAAATCCCATCCGCACACCCTGCATGAGAGCGGATGTTTTCACCCATATATTAGGTGTTTTGATAGGATATGTTATTATATAATTGCAGCTACATTTAAATTCTTAAAGGGTTAGTTGCTAATAGAGCCCTTAGCATCGTTCAGTTGCAGATAGACCCTTTGTAATTCTAACTGTGGAAAGAACCCCTTTACTATTTGCCCGAGTGCGGATAGAGTGTTATAACATGGAAATGACTAAGTGTTAATCCTCCCCTAGGAGTCGACACGTGTCCCAAATTAACTATGCATCATCTCGACTCGACCTTATGCAGGACGAGTCCAGTAAATGTCATCACTCGACCCTTACCAAGAAGAGTCGAGTGGAAAGGCGTCCTCACTCGGACCCCGTAATTAAGGACGGCTCTATGCCTCCTCATTTTCCGAAACCCGGACGAGAAGCTCTCAATCCAAGATGGCCGAATCAAAAGGCGTCTTTTTATCGGCCCACTCGCAAAGCTGAGTTGAAAGGCGGTCACTCTCGAACCCCACGCCGACAGCCGATCACCATCACATTAAATGTATGGTCGGAGTCATCATTGCTTCGACCACAAAAGTCTTAATGACTTATCGCACCCCGTCAGCACTTGGCTTTCCTGTCACTCTTGTATTAATCACGAAGGTGACTCATACCATCCGCGGCCGACACCTGTAAAGTGTTAGCCGAGTAAGCTGACTGCTTGGACTTAGGTGAAGTTACAAAATTAATCTCCCGAATCCGCTATAAATAGGTGTCATGCCTATTGCATGGAGGTACGTGATTTTGACCGAAAGAACACACTATAACTATACTCTCCCTCCTCCACTTAAGATCCAGACTAACTTGATCGTCGAAGGAACCCCCGGAGAACTCAACTCCGACCCTCTTATGTGTTGTTTGTGTGCAGGACCGGATCCTCTGCCCAAGAATTGACCATCAAAAGAAGATTGAGGAATCCTAAAACCCTACATAATCCATACTAAATCCCCCTATTTGATATCTGACATCAACAGATTCCCTCATTGAAATTTTTCTTGACTCTTTTACTTGACTCTTTTCAAAGTTAAAATAATTAGCAAATGCGGGTTTATTTGGAAAAAAATCGTAGGTGCTACATGAGCACCACAGTGACATACACCACCCCAATAAGAGGAAGCCACATCACACAAAACAATTCTTAGGTGCTCCATGAGTATACACTATCCTAATAGGAATAGGCCTTGTGGCATACAACATCCCACCATCTTCTCATTTATGAGAATTTATTCCCACTAATAAGCGATCATGGCCCCCTCTTATTTGCGTGGTGTATGCCACCTTGGTGCTCATTGAGCACCTCCTAAGAATTTTTCATTTAGCTACAATAATAGAATTGTAGGGTGTCTATTTGCCTCTACAAAACAAAAATTCACCTAGGAGATATCCGCCATTTAGAACTATAGGAGATACTACATGGGGTCAATCCGACTTTTCACTTTTAGAACTACAGGAATATACTACATGGGGTTTATCCGCACTTTTTTCTATGCATTTTCAACTTTCAATTTTTCTTTAGAAATCAAACATATACAGAAGAAGCAAGAGCAATGCACAGCTTAGTTCACACATATTGTTTTTGGAGTAGATTAGAGCAGAAAATCAAGTTGAAGGAACTACAGGAGGGTCTTCGGTACAATTGATGGGCTTCTCCTTTGCTTATCGATGGGTAAGATGCTTATCGATTGGTGACTAGAAATTCATGATATATCAGTAGGTTCATCAATGAGATATTTTCTCATTGATGACCATTTGCTCATTGAAGTCTTGTTTAGAATAGGTCAAGATATACTCGCTTATGACATGACATGTTGTATTAACTGCTTCGACCCAAAAGTGTTTAGTTAGATGATATTCATTTAACAACTCCTAGCTATTTCTTGTAGAATTTGAGCAAAGAATCTCATTGATGAACCTACTGCTATATCATCGATTTCTTAACCTCCTATCAATAAAAATTTTGACAAAGACCAGTCACCCATCGATAAGCATCTTGATCATCGATAAGCAAAGGAGAAGCCCATAGATTTGAAGCACACCCCATCGATCCAAAAATTACAAAGACATGTTATCCATTGATGAGCACTTGACCCATCAATGAGCATGTTGCCCGTCGATGAACAAGTTGCTTATCGATGAGCCTGGATAGATTTGACAGCTTTTTGAGATCTAATCTTGGCTATTCGTTGCAGCTACTATACCTTCTCTCCTATCACGTTTGAGGTAGATGTCATTAACCTAATTTGAGAGAGAGAAGGGGGGGGAGAGAACCTAGGGTTTGAAGATTGGAGTTTCCTTCATCATTAGGATGATCCCGTAGCATTCTCGATCACATTGTCATTGCGTTCTTCATCATTGTATCAATTTTCTTTGATGAGTGTTGCCCTAGGATCATTGCATCTGCCTTCGTTCTTCCAGATCAGAACCTCTTAGACTTTGAAGAACGGTTTGATCATTCAGGGCTGTAAGATCTCTTCAATCACGCTTATTTTGATATTTTTTTATTGTAATGAATACATTTACTATGATCATTTGATTAGTTTTATGACATACTCAAGCGGGTGTCAATTAAGGGTTGTTTTTTTACTAGCTGAGAGCTAGGGTACACACTAGTTGTAGGATTGTTTGGGTGTAGATGACTAGATTAGAGATTGATGTAAGCAACGGTCTTGTAAAATATATTGGATTGGGGTTTGTAATCTAGGAGAAAAATTATCATAGTATGGAAGTCCCTTCGAGAGAAGGAAGAGTTGATGTAGGATTTATTCTGAACCACCATAAAAATTCTCTTATGCTCTGTGTTAATTTTTATTTGTGGTTGTTGCTAACTCCAATCTTTAAACTCTAGGTTCTCTCTCTCTCTCTCATATTAGGTCAATGACTCCTATCTCAAACGTGATAGGAGAAAGAGTATAATGCTCTCTCTCTCTCTCATATTAGGTCAATGACTCCTATCTCAAACGTGATAGGAGAAAGAGTATAACAGCTGCAACGAATGGATGAGATTAGATCTCAGAAAGCTGCTAAATCTACCTAGGCTCATCGATGAGCAATTTGCTCATCATTGTGCAACATGCTCATCAAAGGATAATATGTCTCGTAATTTTGGATTTATGGGGTGTGCTTCAAATCGATGGGCTTCTCCTTTGCTCATCGATGGGTGAATGGCCTTTGTTAAAATTTTTATTGATAGGAGGTTAAGAAATCAATGATATAGCAAGAGGTTTATCGATAAGATTCTTTGCTCATTGATGAGGCAAGATGCTCGTCGATGAGTTCTACTGTTGAATCATCTTTTGAGTTGATTTCGTTATAGTTTATA
This sequence comes from Asparagus setaceus, assembly GCA_012295165.1. NCBI lineage: Eukaryota > Viridiplantae > Streptophyta > Magnoliopsida > Asparagales > Asparagaceae > Asparagus > Asparagus setaceus. The sequence continues at coordinate 69,322,483 of CM022703.1, read as the reverse complement.
TCTTGTATATACATGCACAAGTTATCTCACGCACAAGTTAGTCACAAATACACGCTTGTTATTACTCAAACAAAAAATTTGTATGATTAAGACGCTAACAATTACAAAGGGATTTTACCTATAAACCATAAGCTTTTCCCCTTTTTATTTTAAGCTCATGTGCTTTCAAAAATGCATAAAAATACAAAACCGGATTCTTAAAAATCAGCTTGGTATCCCCCAAAAATTTTTAGAAATGGTTTCCGGAAATATCACAAAACGTTGTGTTTTCAAGAAAATCAAATTCCTTAATTTGCACGGAATTGGATAGAAACTGTGTGATTTTACTATAAAATAATGGGGATAGAGCTTTTCGATTGGGAACCACATGTTTTCATTACAAAAATAAGCATTTCCTAAAAAGGTGAATTCCTATTCCGAGTTTTGAATTAAAATATTGAATTGCTATAAAATAGGATTCCGCCCTCCCTTTCTACACGAAACAAAACAAAAATTAAGTTTTTTTTTAATTGTCTAGAAACAACCAAAAAAACCTCTTTTTTTGTTGCATTGAATAATATTTCTATATTAGTGGGAAATGAAATAAACAGGCCATAAGAGTAGTGGCGGAGCCAGAAATTTTTAACTGTGCCGTCACAATATACATAAAAAGACGATAATTGTTCTCTCATATTCAATATAATTAGAACTTTAATGAGATATGAAAAATATATTTAACTAAGTACAATAACAATGGCCCTTACGTGTCTTCATGTTTTGAGATTGTTGCATTACAGTCTCATTCAAATACCACTAAATACATCCCTTTCAATAAAAATTACTAAGCTATCGCTCATCCACTACTCCCCATTTGATTTCACAGATGTTTCTTTACAATTTTATTGTAGAAAATAATCTCTCCATGA
>CM022703.1:69148033-69321478 GCA_012295165.1 Asparagus setaceus | reverse complement strand
TTACGTGAAGAAAGTTGTAATTTTCGCTTTCATTGTAAGCCCGAAATATAAAGGCATTTCTTTTGTTTGAAATTTTGTTGTAGGCCAACGGCCGCATAACGAGTGCAAACGAGCAATGAATAACAAACCAACTTTCCCCGCCAACAAGCCGGGCGACCACAGAGCCAACGGCTTCAAAGAAAGAAGCCGCCGTGGTCGCGAACCGCGGATCCCGATCCCGGCCATCGAGGAGGTCGAAGTTCGAAGTTCGACCGTAAGAAGTATGAAGAATACCTCTCCTCCTCGCCCGGATCCGCCCCAAGTCCAAGATGGTCTCCGCCGCAAGGAAGACCCGATCGGCCTCGATGCGGAGGCGAAAATCCACCACCACCGCCAAGACCGCAGACAACGGTGGTTCCCCGCCCTAACAATGGCCAAACTTCGTAACCCCCGCCTTCACAGGGGTCCATTCCGCCAATGGCGCCGCGGACTCTCCAAGAGAGCCCGCCGAGGCGACGCCACCGGGCGAAACAATTAGCCTGTGCAAAAGAATCAACGGATGGGGTCCGCTATGAGGCGGATCTAAGATCCAAGTTGACTCGAGGTCGAAGTTCGAGATCGAGCCGATTCCTACAGCCGGCGACGAACGAATGGGTCCGAAGTCAAACGGAATCGCTCCACGCCAGAACGTATCCGGAAGCGCAACGCCTCGCTAGCACGGGCTTTGGTGCAACAAGCCCACGAAGTTGAAGAGGGAGGCGCCCGAAATCGCCGACAATCGCCTAGCTTGAAGCCCAAGTCCGCCGAGGCTTCAACTTCGACGAACCCAAAGATCCGCCTAGTTTCCGCCAGCCAACCCCGCTCCCGCGTGCTCAAAGTTCACGATAGTTGCCATCGACTACTTCACCAAATGGATCGAGGCGAGCCTTTAGCAAAGATCGGGAGACCAACATCAAACTTTGCTTAGAAGTCGATGCGATGCTGTCGGTTCGGCGTCCTACGGCTCATTCATCGCAGACAAGCGGCACCCGGTTATTGTGAGGGGATTCAAGATTTTGTAAAGAATGGGAATCAAGCTCAAGTTTGCTTGGTAGCCACCCCAGTGCAATGGGGTGGCAGAAGCTGCACATCATCATCCTCAAGCCACGAAAAAAGGTCGATCATGCGCTCGGCAATTGGGTGAAGAAGCTGCCAGAGCATCTTATCAGTCATCTGGGGCTGACCCATAAGGTTCGGCCAGGAGAAACCCCATTCATGCTAGCTTATGGGAGTGAAGCGGTGACCCGGTGGAGTCGGCATGCCACGCCACATCCGGCTCAACTTGCCGATGAGGAGATAAATTAGAGGACTTAGGAGGCAATTTGGACTTGATGGGCCGAAGTCGACGGCAGCTTTGCAGACAAGTCATCAATGATAGCGGATGCCCGGACACTACAACAGCGAGTCCGACCAAGGAGATTCCAAGTCGGCGACCTAGTCTTGAGGAAAGTGACCTTCGACAAGGACACTGACGGCAAGTTGAAGCGCCCTAATTTGGAAGGACCCTACCGTCCTCAAGAACCCGCCCAGAACATCAGAGCTTAGAGGCCCCGATGGGAGAGTCCTACAGCATCCCTGGAACATAGAACACCTCAGAAAGTTTTTTCAATGAATTTGCATTGTAAATCTTGCTCAAAAGCTTTCAATATAAATAGAATTTTGCCTGACAATCATCCTTTTGTCTTAAGTGGTACAAGGAGCACCTTATATGATCAACTTCGTCATAGCGGATCAAATCGGCCTTCTCGCCAAAAACAAGTGCGATAATCAATTTAGATCGTCAAGTCGGGATGGCTTTATTGTTGGAGCGAGTTTAGGGGACCCTTCCCCTTGGGTTGAGTCAGTCATGTCCTTCTCACCTAGCAGAGTGGGACATCCCACTCTCTTAGCTTGAGTCGGGGTAACTTCCTTCGAGAGTAGTTCGAGGCTGACCCTTCCTGCTAGGTCGAGTCAAGGAACCCTTCTGCAGCGGCGAGTCAGGAACCCTTCTCACCCTAGTTGAGGCCAGTGTGACTTACTCAGTCAAGCGAACTACCCTCACTAAATCGAGTTATGGAATTCCCTCTGCGCTTAGAGCAGTCAAGGAACCCTCCTCACCTAATCGCGACGGGTGATCAACTTCGCTCAACTAAATGCTGACACCCTACTAGCCAAGTCAAGGCGAATTGCGGGACGGCGTTAAGTCGGGGAGTATCCAATAGAGATGGGCTCGTGAGAATAAGACCTGAAACGCGTAAGTCTAGGCACCCAACCTGCAGTGTTAGTCCCCTCAGTGCGTCGCTCCGTGAGCGGCTCGGGGCTTGCTCTTTGCCTCAAAGCGGTCGGCTCGCGAAATAAGACCTAAGCGCCGTAAGGTCCTAGGCACCCGACCTCTGCGGTTAGTCCCCTGCAGTGGTCGTCGGCTCCCCGTGGCGGCTCGGGCTTGCTCTTTGCCTCAAAAGCGAGATCGGCTCTGTAGAAATAAGACCTGAAGCCGCGCGTGAAGTCCTAGGCACGACTTCTGGCGGTCGTCCCTCTGGTCGTCGGCTCCCATTGGTGGCTCGGGGCTTTCTCTTTGCCTCAAAATAGAGATGCGGCTCTGGCAGAAATAAGACCCTAGGCACCGCGTAAGTCCTGGGCACCCGGCCAGCGGTTAGTCCCCTCTGGTCGTCGGCTCCCGTGGCGGCTCGGGCTTTTCTTTGCCTCAAAATAGAGATGGGCTCGCGAGAAATAAGACCTAAGCGTAAAGTCCTAGGCACCCAACCTCTGTGATTAGTCCCCTGGTCGTGGCTCCCGTGGCCGACTCGGGCTTGCTCTTTGCCTCAAAGCGAGTCGGCTCTGCAAATAAGACTTCGAGCCACGTAAGCCCTAGGCACCCGACCTCTGCGGTGCGTCCTCCCGCGGGTCGTCCAGCGCCGAGGGCCGACCACGGCTTCCCCCATACTCCGAAACAGAAACCAGCATTGCCAAAAGAATCGCCGATGAAGATCCGGACGTAACGCGAACCCTAGACGTCCAACTTGTGGAATGATGGCGGGCCCAAATGACCACAGCTCACGAAGAGACCAGCCCCCCAGGGGCCGGCTTGATTTCGATTAACTTATGTTCATTGTAAGCCCCACAGGGGCCGGCTTGATTTCGATTAACTTATGTTCATTGTAAGCCCCACAGGGCCGGCTCAATTTCGATTAATTTATAGTGTTCATTGCGAGCCCCACAGGGGCCGACTCGATTGCGGTCGGTTTACCAATGTTCATTGTAAGCCCCACAGGGGCCGTCCTCACTCCAATTAACAGATGATGCCAAAAAAAAATGAATCGAATGGGCAACCACCATCCCTGAAATGCAACTTTTCATTGATATTCCAAGCAAAGTTTACAATGGTCTGCACGTCCGAAATACCAAAATAAAAGGAAAATTAAAATTACAAGCCTAAATGGGCATTCTAATGAATGCATCGCCTTCGGTATCTTGACTTTCAGTCGCCTCTCTGCTTGCCTCGTCTGGCCAGCGCTCTTGAGAAGGGAGTGCCAATAGTTCGCGAAGTTAATGAGAGGATGCCGAGACGACTTAAGAAATCCGAGTGAAGTACTGCCAAAGGATTTTAAACATTGACCCCATGGCTTCATATCGGCTTCTTCGGGACCCATGGATGCGGCAAAGTTGCCCTTCCTCGAGCTTTTCGGTGCTCCAAGCATTCCTGTAGGAATAAACAGGGGACAACAAGGAACCGTATTCTAATCACTAGGTGCAAACGAGGGGATTTCCCCCCTTCTTCACAGATGATCGGAACAACTATTGCCGGCACTCTCAACTGGAAACCCCCGGAGACGGAGAGCTCTGAAAGGAGAACCCACCTCCGCGCCCCAACCATCCTTTGACGAAGCTCGCCGGCGCTCTCAGTTTGAGACCCTAAAAAATGGCGACCAGAGCCCAAATTAATCGCCAATCTAACAAACACACGAAGGGCAGTTGCCTCCCCTATTTATAACAAAGCCCATAAATGCTAAGCCCCCTCGTGATCAACGGAAGAAATTAAGAATGTGGAACTCGAGGCGTCACCTCGGAAGCCGAATCGTCACCTCGAAAATGCACGGGCCGCCTCTTTATTTTAAATGAGACCCACCATGTATTTTGGAAACCCAAAAGTCAACAATCAGAGGTCGGCCCAACTCACCTAAGGCCGACCACCAATCGGACGCATAAAATAGCAGGTCGGGCGGCCGGGTCATGATCATCGCCGATCTATTTGCCTTACGCTGCAAACCCTAAACCGTCTAGGCCAAAGTCGCTATCGTTACAAAGCCGAGTGGACACAAAAAAAAAAGGGAGGGGAAGATAAGCTGAAAAGGCAAAGAAAAGCTTAGCGAGCGAGAACACCAACTAAGTTTCATTCATAAGCAAAGTATGTTACAAATATAAGGCAACTTTGCCAAAACAGAAACAAAAGAACAAAATGCTTGAGCAACCTAATCTCCTCCCTCGCCGCCATCTCCCTCCTCTCCATCTTCACCCTCATCTTCCTCATCGTCATCATCCTCGTCAGGGTCATCCTCGGCTAAAGGCTGCCTCACCCTAGCCTCCGAGGCCTTGCGAGCGTCTGAGAGAACTCCACCCTAGGGGATAGGCGGAGCTCAAAGTTGAGAGAGCGTCGAAGGAGTTGGGCTTTTAAGTGGTGGTAGCCCGCCTTGGCGGCTAGGGGCGACTCCACTTTCCCCATAGGTCCTTGCCTATACTCTTCAACGACCTCCTTCTTGCCCTCCTCAGGCGTTGCGAGACTTAAGCGAGTCTCGTCGATTTGGCATCGTCCACGGTGATTGATGGCCGACTCATTGAGGCGACCCCAGAGTTCCAGGTTCTCGAGCCTCTCGGCCCCGGCTCACTCTCGGCCTCTCAATTTGAGCCTTCCACTCCTCGATCTCCCTCTGGAGCCTTCAACCGTCCTCCTCAACTGGGCGACCTCTCCCTTCACTTATCAATGATGGCCGCTGCTCACGGTGATGAGTTTGGAGGTCGTGATCGTGGGTGCTTGGCCTCCAACTCAGCAGCCATTGGCGCCCGACCCGACTTCTCAGCCTCAGGGGCGGCCGCCCTCTTCTCAGCTTCCTCGGCTCCTCTTCCTGCGCAGCAAGCCTCTGCGTTGAGTTGCCGCCACCTTCATGGCGCAAGACAGCCGGTTGAAAATCTCTTCCCCTACCAAGGCCCCTCGAGTGTGGTAACTCAAGAGGGCTAACCGGAGGCCGGTCGAGGGCGTCTCCTCTAGGAGATCCCTATCGTGGGGAGAGTGAGCGCTCAGGCGACAAACTGCCCCATCCCAGAGAGAAGCACCGTGCCCTCTGAGGAGAGATGGTGGGGATGAATGCAGTAAGCAGGGGAGGCTCCTCCCTTGCGAGTACCCCTCCCTTGATTCTTAGATAGGCTGGGATCGCGGCTCCTTCCACCTCGAGCGACCCACCTCGGCTGTCGATGGCGGAAGGAAGCTCTATGCCCAAATCCTTGGCGAGGCTCACGAGATCCGACTGGGCGAGTCATCTGGCGGCCGCCTCATTCCCGACCTCACAGTGGGCTCCTGGGAGGGCGTCTCCATCGCAGTGTGGCCCGGGGAGCCGCCCCAGTGAGTGCTGACCCTCTGCGCCAATTGGCGGGAACCGCCGGCGGGGGCGTGATCCCCCCTCGTCGGCCTCGCCAGGCCGAGGCAAGGGGGGACTTGCAAGGGCTACTCTCCCGGCGGTCGGAAGTTCCCCGGTGGCGCCCTCGGCTGCTTTCGGGGACCATCCTCTCCAGCGTCTCTCTCCCAGGTCAGCCCGTCGATTTCTTTGTCTTCTTCTTCTTCTTCTTTGGTGGGCTCCAGGCCCGGGAAGGAACCCTCTTCACTGCAACATCGGCCCAGCTCGTGAACCTCTCCTCCACTTGCCCCTCAGCGGTAAACTGACCCTCCTGACCTTCTTTTGAGGAGGCTGCGGTTCGATTAACCACCGGTAGGGACCCCACTTCGGGACCTTGTTGAGACCACCTCTAGCAATTCCCTCTCTCTCTCCTCGCGACCCGATTCGATTGAATGAGCGGCAACCCGCTACTCTCGGCGGCGTTATCGAATAAGTTGTAGCCCTTCCAGCGACCCGAATAATGGCGAGATTTGTCAAAGGTCGCCTCCTCCTCTCTTTGAGAGGGGAAGGTTCTTGAGCCATCCTTGTTAATCTCCGGCCCTGAGCGGCGGGCCAAAGCGGCATGGCGAAAACTAAACGAACTTATTCTTCCAATCCTTGTTGAATCCGGGATATCGACGAACCGACCGCCCACATGCAGAAGAAGAAATGGGCGTCCTTCTTTGTCGCCCTCCGTGGCCAGATTAGAAGAGTTGAAGAGTCGAACCACCTTCCAGCGTGGTGACGAGATCACCGCGCCATTATCGTAGCGATGGCGTTAGGAATAGCGCATCGGAGACACCCAAGGCTCGCCGCGAGCCTCTTCTGGCCAGCCGAGGGCGCAATCCGTAATCGAGATCGCCATGTACAATGGTAACTTGTCAGCGCTATGATCAACAATAGCTCTATCCTTCTACGGAGAAACCTTAAACTCGGGGAAGATCGTACCTTCGTGGAGTCCCTCGAGATCCTCTTCTCTAAGCCGATTGCCAAGACTTGAGCTTGGCGATCACATCCGCGAGAGAGGAAGTGGAAGACCATGGCGAAAAACTTGTTTAAGAAGGAAGAAGAAGATAGGTCTTTAGAAAGTGCAAAAGAAATCCCCAAATGGAGTAAGGGTACATATAGACACCCGAGCATGCGTGTCTACTCACGAGCTGCGCCGAGCGGCGGTCGAGATTGATGCTCAAATCTGAACGCCTCTTGAAAATTGAAAAGCGCCTTTATGACCCGTCTCTTAAGCTCGAAATTGAAGCGCCCGGTGGTGAAATACCAGCGGCGTCAAGTCTTGTCTCCTGCGATGGCGCCCACAGTTCGCTGGAAAACTAAACCGTCCTTTATGCAGGCGAGGCGGCTCGTAACCCGGCACCTCGAACCAACGGACTAAGAACAAATGATCCTAAAGACCAACTCAACTAACGAGAGGCACAGGGGCGTACCCTCTGAACCATCTAGGCCATTCAAGGCACTAAGCGTGACCAAGTCATGTTAAGCCAATCTATCCACTGACCCACCTCAGCCATAAAAAGCAACACAAAACAACGGTCAAAACGGAAAAACTTTTGTTGCATTCATTTACTTGGAAACAAGTACAAAATACACACACCGACCATTACATGATAAACGAATACCAAAGACCTAAACTATCGGCCTGAGTCGGCCTCACTCGAAGAACCATCACTCGATGGCTCGTCTTCCTCTCCCTCCTGGGCATCGCCATCACCCAAGTCGTAGCCTGCCCCCGCTGCTTCAAATCTCGAGAGGAGATCTATCTGGCCGGCTATGCGGGAGGATATCGGCCAGACACAGGACACCTTGATACTCGGCGAGTTGCTTGACCATGAAATCGCTGCCTTTGCGGGCGAGGCGACCGACCTTCCCTGGTGTACTTTGTCGGTATTCCTCAATGATGGCCGGTCGATTTTCCTCCTTCAAGGACGACCGATAGTCGCTCGACTCCAAATATTTTACTCTTTCATCGGCCCTACTCAAGGATTCCTTAAGTTGAGCGCACTCCCTCGCTACTTGTTCGCGAGCGACCGATTCCTCCGCCAGCGAGCCACGGCGTATTCGCGATCTGCCTCTGGCGACTGCGCCATCGCCAAGTCGCTCTCTATAAACATCGGACGACCAGTGCGTCCCCGTCTGAAGGCGTGCGGAGATGCTATATCAACCAACATTCTCTCCACGGGCGCTTTAAGTTCCACGATAACTTGGTCCTTAACCTCCATCTCGGCGCCGGTCATCAAGCTCGGCTTTGTTTGAGTGGCTCCTTGATGGCTTCGGTCAAGGTCCTCGTTAGGCGGCCTCGGTAGCGAGATGCTTCTCTCGAAGCCTTTCATAGGCTTGGTGGCCCTGATGCAGCCGACTAAACAACTCCTCCTCCACCAAACAACCCCTGGTCAAGTAGCTCCGCAGGATGGTATGCAAGCCGACATCGGGGATCGCCTTCAAAGTCTCCCGGTCCGCGGGCAAGTTAAACTGCGCTGCCACCTTTCCTTGCACGGCTTCGATCTTGAAATGCAGAGGCGGCGTCCATATGCCACGCCGGCCTATATCGATGCTCGACATCAGGCTCCCCATCATAACGACCGATAGGAGAGAGCGTCCCCATCATCAGTTCACTCACCTTGTCCCAATGCCCCTCAGCCTCGACCGTGTGATGAGGAGAGGGCCACCCTGCTGGAACAAAATCTGTTCCCTAACCACCGGCTGGTTCTTTTCCCCGCCGATGAGAAGCCACCCCCTGATGGCCAACCTCGCGTCCCGGCTCCGCACCACTTCCACATTGCTGCCCGGCCCTCGAGTCTCCTCATCCGGCTTCAAAGGCGGCCTGCGGCTCGGGGGCCAACTTCCCCTCCAACTTCGGCCGATAGTCGGTCATCCTCCCGCTCTGATTCTAACAGTTCCTCTTCTATCGGATGCTCCACACTCTCTCCCGCCCGTCTAGCACCTCGGGGACCATGGCTGGTTTTCTTTCGCCGGGTCCTTGACAGCAGAGACCCAGCGCTAAAGAGCGACACCCTCTGTGGCGTGCTGCAGCGCATAGCGGTAGCCCCCATAGTAGCCCTCTCGCCTCCTTCCAGCTGAGGGCGAACCCCTTCCAAAGACGACTCACGCCGTTGCCGTTTGGCCGGCCGTGCCAGCCCCTCTTCGGATTCATCTGCGGACCCCTCGTCCGAAGCTGACTCGGCCCTCAGCGTCCTCCCAACCTTCTCCCCAAAGGTCACATTATGAGCCCTGGCCTCATCAATGGGACCAGGAGGGATGGAGGAAATCCCATGAAGCCGTAAAACCGACTTGTCGAGCAAAGTGTCCATCGTACGCGGCCCCGCGTATTGGAGAATCTGCTCCAACTCCCGACAATGCTCGGCCGACAAAGGCTTGGGTTCCAAAGCCTCCTTTCTAATCTCCGGCCAAGACGCACATCCTAAGTTCGAGTCGTCCCCAGTAACCCAGACGAATCGATCCTTCCATCCTTTGATCGACTTAGGCAGATCAAGGATAACCTTGAACTCTCCCGACATCTGAAGATAATAATGGGTCTTACGGACCGTAATGCGACTAGATGGCTCAACACACCATTGTAGGCGAATCGAGAGCAGCTAGATGAATAGCGGTGAAGCCGACCAGCACCGCTATCGAGTTGGGCGTCATTTGCACCGGGGACACGCCTAGCTCATCGAATACCTTTCGAAGGAAGGGATGCAATGGTAACCGTAGGCCGCACTCCAAGTGCTTGAGATACTGGGGAGCCCTTTGCTCGTCGTGGGCGGCCTGGGAGGCGATTTGTGGAGCCTCAACTTGTAAGCCGGTATGTCAAACTCGAGCAAAGACCTCATTTGCTTTGGGTGACCTTGGCGGAACTCATCAAGCCGCTTGTGATGATCGAATCCATCTTGGGATATCTATCACCCGGGAAATGCTGGTGTGGGTGAGGAAAAGCGAATGCCTTCCTCCCTCACCTCTTCGTATTTATACGGTGGGACCCACTAACAGCGCTCCTTTTGCGATCAGCGGAGAGGATTAAAACCCCACTCGAGGTGCGCCGGGTAGCGATCGAGAGGGCCCGCGCCGTGCCGGGGCGGCGCCAATGGCCAAGCGCGTGGCGTCGGCCGTCCCATCGATGTAGCGTTCGGATCCCCTCGAACCCTCTCACGGCCAAAGCGACACTACTCATTTCACTTGGACTCGTTTCCAGCCGACTCCAGCGAAAGGGCCAGCTATTATGGTCATAACCACTAATCGGTGATTAAGGAGCAGTCTTCGTCTTGGGCAGAATGCGCTTGTTTACCCGATGAGGACCGACACAAACCTTCACACACCACGGCCGGCACGCACCTACCGATCTGTCACGATCCCTTAAATGACTATCGCCATGGCCCGGCCGAGCGGGGCTGATGCGACCCATCGACAACCCTCTCAGCGGGCCGGCGAAGCGTGCTGATCGTCCGTCCAGGCCAATCAAGCTGCCTAATAGCTATTCCGTCGCTCGTCCCCGGCGACATAGAGGCGACCAATATCCCCGACCCGCTAATCGGCTTCGCCTGACGGCGAAAGGCGGTGTTAGTCATCCTTCAACCCGTCACCCATTATAACCCTCTTGACAAGTGTGGCCTCTCCAAGCGATATGAAGCAAATCTAGGCCCACCCTTCGGCCACCGTCCTGCGGACGACGAAAGAGCGGCACTAGTCATTCCCCTCGGCGGATTACCCCAAAGGACACCACAGGAGGCCGCGTGAAGTCGACCATCCAACCACGACTCTCCCTTCTCCCATCTGCGTGATTCCCCACTTGAGCGGCGGTCACCACGATGCTCGAGCCCATCAACATGCATTAAATGCCTTGGCCCTTAATTCCCCATCTCTCCGCGATTATTTAAGGCACCTCGGACCCATCGCATTCTGAGCCAATCCCATCCCATTAATAGCGAATAGACCGCACCAACCCTCAAATCATCCGCAATTTGACACCTGTAAAAGCCAGCCACCCTAGCAGACCAAGAGGTGTTCAACCAATCAACAGCTCACATGTGGAGAGGGAGGTGACTCACGATGGTTCCCAAACTAATGGAAGGCGGAAATACCCCTCAACCCTAGCTATAAAGAGCAACGTGAACAGCGAACAAGGTAAGCAATCTTTTCAGTGTGAATTCCTGCTCCATTAGATTACCCTCTTCTTTACTGACTTGACCGTCGGAGGAACCACCGGAGATCCCAACTCCGCCTCTTCCACAGGTCCTTCTTTCTATTGTAGGCGAATCCCTTGGCTGGAGTCCGTCGCTGGGCTTTAGGAGAGAAAGCGGCCTCCGCTCTCTTAAAAGCTAAACTCATCCGAGGTTAGTGACTGTGATTATATACATCAAAAGAATTAAAATAGGAGTGGTGTATAACAACCCAGAGATAGGAACGAAAGACTCAATTAAATATATATGGTAAGGAGCTATAGGAAGAGAGTGAGTAGTCGCAAATCGACGAGACAAGAAACAGTGGGAAGCTCCTATGTCAAAGAGTGATAAAGTAGGGACGGAAGGAACAAGGACTTTGCCTATCACAGAAGGAGGTCAGGGTAACTAAACTTAGCACTCATAAATGATTCCTATTATGATATCATCAGGTAATGCTAAATAAGGAAACTTATATGAACGTAAAACTAGAAGTAAACAACCCTTACGGTGATAACACGGTCATTAGCCTCGGCTTCCGGTGACATCATGAGCGTCGGCGTTGTGGTTCTTTGCCTCAGCTCCTGGTAAACCTACTTTGTGAAGGAAGAGGTCTGCTTTCGAGGTATGGTTCATCTGGGCAGTCTTTGTCAGTCGAGGTGGGCTGGAAGAGCTAGCCTATCTGGAGGTGGAGTAAGCGGAGCTTGTGGCCAGGGACAATCCGTGCCCGAAGTGGGGGGACCCATGCATCGCTACTGAGGCGAGCGTCACGGGACCTCTCTTGGGTATGTCGGGATAGTTATAATAGAAACATCTCACCGGGGGCTGGCCATAAGGCTGCACTCTAGGGTGCTGATAAGGATGCGCAGTAGGAAGTGGGTGGGAAAGCTAACGCCTCTGAACTCTTTGTTTTGTTGAGTCTGCTGTCTCGGAGGAGGATACTCGATATTAGGGCTGAAGCTCGGTGCTGCTCACGAATCACATGGGGTCTTCGGCTCCTTACGAGCGCTCTCAATCTCGCGTCTTTGCATCAAAAGCGGCGTCGTGGGTGCAAAGTGCTCTACCGGCTAGGGCCATTCGATATACTTGTCGGACCATACGGCCCGATGCCTCGATGGTGGTGCGTAACAAGGTGGGGAGCATAGCGGCTAAGGGAGAGAACTCCGCCTCATACTCATCGGTGATCGACCTCCACAGCGAGTGCAACAAACACGCACAAAAGCTCATCTCGGCGGTGGGGAAAGTACTTCCGATTAGGCTCTGTGAAGGTCTCCCACAAAATCGGCCTCTCAAATGAGTCTTCTCGCATTCCACCCGGATCAGGAGCGTATCGGTGGTGAACATCCATGAGACCTACCCACTCTGCGGGGAATACGAGCTCTTGTAAGGATAGTCTCAGTGACTGGAGAAACTCCTCTGCTGCTTGGGACCCCTCGGCACCGAGAAAGGGCCAGTGCATATGTCGGAACTCCCTAACTCTAGGCTCCGTGTGAGGAGGATCTGGGGCTGAGGCTCTGCTTTGTATCTGCCAGAGTCTTTGGTTAGTGTAAACCACGAATCATCTCCAAAGCGGCCTTGAGATCCACGTCGGGCATCGGCCCACCGCTCTGGGATGGATTACTATTACCACGTGGACTGCCATGGTTCTAGAGGAAAGATGGGAATTCAAACATTAGAGAACAAAGGAAATCAAGTAAGAATCGAATCGAATCGAATAGGATAGAAATCAAAACATAACCTATAGGATAAGGGTCTAAACATAGTCTTCTGAGATGGAATAGTGATCGTGTCTAAATTATTTATCTTATTCTCCTTTGTGAAACTTCGGAATGTGGTGAGATCGTGACTAGACACGGCGATCGATTCGGTCGACTTGCATGGGCCACCACCAAAACACATCACGCCCGCTTCCCAAAATACCGCGGAAGCGATGCGTGAACAAGCCTGACGTATTAGGTTGAGGAGAAATCGAATAGAAAAAAATATTTCTTCTCAATCTATCATGGCGTCAATAATCACAAAAATACATCACGCCACAGATCCCAATCCGGCCGGTAAGAATAAATAATAATCCGCAACGTAAGAGTACATATCACCAAAATGAAATAACATCGGGACTATAAAAGAGTCCACATATCTGAAACAATTCATGTGGCTAAAGAAACTAGAGAATCATGAAACAAATGTCAACTGAGTTAAAATGGAAATACTGAAAGAAGTCTAAGGTTCATCAAACTACTGAAAATAAAAGCAGAACTAAGCTTATTTCGATCTACTCCGTCGTGCGGAAGGTTCTCTGGCGAAAACTCCGACTCAAGTGTGTTGCATCTTGGACTGTCCGTCATCATCGGCGTACACCAAGAGATAGATGCGTTAAGCGTGTATAACACATGGCAAGATCCCACAAGAAATAGCAAAATAATAATAATATAAATGAATGCAAGTAATCAGAAACTGCGAACGATCCACGTATAGCAATACGATCAACCACCCATGTAAAGATCGAATGAGATTAATATTAAGAAATCTACAAAGCGAGGCGTGAATGCGTCGGCGAAATAATCAAACAAGGAAATCCTCATGTATATACCATATGTCTCCAGTTGTGAATAACTAAATAATAACCCCAAACTATACGGATGGAACATATAGCGGAAATAAAGCATCGACATGTGCATCTCGGTGTCAGGTACAACCCGGGTGCCCTAGCGGTCAAATATCTCAACTTCGATGTGCGTATCTAGCAATCCTATAACAGTCACCGGATCATAAGTCTCCGCAGTCGAAGTTCATATTCTGGGATAACTAGCTGTTCACCAATCCTCTCGTGCATCAAATGCTTGCTACGAATCGGCGGAGGACTACCATAAGCTGATTAGGCTGTCCGGACCTAAGCGGACTTCGGTGAATACACAAGTACACCGACTAAAGTGACTACACAAATTCAAACTTTAGCCTACAAACCAACCCGGTGACTACACAAATTCACTGGTGCGAGTATGGAAGATACATCAATAGCCATATCCGATCACATGAACCAAGACTTTCCCATCCCACGGTCTCAGGTAAACCAATCAACGATGTCGATATATCAAACACGGGTTCACCCCCTAAGCATGGTCAACACACACATGTCACTAGGTCATGTTCATGACGAACCAAGTTCCTAAGTCATGAACTACTACGGTTCTGGACACAACAAGACTGTGAATAAATGCAATTAACACGGCATATCAATACAAGAATGCATCGAAAACATGAATAATCAATAAGCGATGCAATCACGGTAACAAGAGCCATGAACATCTAACTACACATGTAAACGGATAATATCGAAATTTCACTAACGAGATTTTGAAACTTTTAAAATAATAAAATAATAATCCCAACATTCCTTTAATAATTCAAAATCCTTCATAAATCAAATCCTTTAAAATATTATTCCTCACGATTATTCTAGAATAACATTTTGACAATAAACTTAATAATTCAAATATTCATTTTATAATAAATCTAATAATTCAAAATTCGTTACAAACAATTCCTTTAAAATAACTTCCTCACTAATATCCCAAAATAATATTTTTAATTAATAATTCAAATATTCATCTTACAATGAATTAATACTTCAAAATCCTTTTACCAAAAATTCCTTTAAAAGTATAATTTTCCTCATGGTTATCAAAAATATATTATTGTAACAAATAACTTAATAGTTAAAATAAATCCAATATTTCAAAATTCTTTTCAAAATAAATCCTTTAAAATCATTTTCCTCGTGGATTATTCTAAAATATTATTTTAGACAATAACTATCTCTCGATAAGTCTTTTTGAAAATAAACTCATTTATAAAATATTTTTAATTTCTCCTCTTTCAATAATATCTCATATAATCACGCTTAACAACAACAAAATCAATCATCGTGCAATCCCACGCAGCTCATAATGCATCATAATTATCCGATACATATAATAATTCATAAATAATCTAAAATGTAATATACGAGTCAAAGCAAGGATCTTGCTCAATTCCTAAATAATCTAAAAATATAAAATATGAGTCAAAAGGTAGTAGGATCTTGCCTACCGAATCGGCTGGGCGATACACTGGCCGCAGCCGGCTGAGGCCGGGACGACGACGACGGCGGCCGACGGGCGCAGATGCCGGGCGGACGAGGAGGAGAGGCGCGGGCGGTCGCGGGTCGCTGGCACGGTGGCGGGCGCAGGTCGGTCGAGGGGGTGAGGCGACGGTCCGGCAGGTGGCACGGGTGGGCGAGGCCGAGGGGGGTGAGGCGCTGGTCCGGGCGAGGTGGCACGGCGGCTGAGTGGCTGGGAGGGGAGGCGCATGGATCTTAGGAGGGAGGTGGTCACGCAGGGTGAGGCGGTGGGGCGGGTGGAAGAAGGAATGGAAATGGAGGAATGGAGGAATGGAAGAGAGAGAGTACTGGCCGGTATGGGTTTTCTTTGTTTTCAAAATAAAATATATTAGATATATAGGTTAGTTAGGTTGGCATGCACGTGGTAGAAAATGCACGGAAACTCATATCATCAAGCTGTAATAATAATACCAAATATTATACACGTATTCATGACAATTTGTAACGATTAATCTAATAATATTATTAACAAAATATTAATAACCTCTATCATTATATATATATATATATATATATATATATATATATATATATATATATATATATATATATATATATATATATATATATATATATATATATATATATATATATATATATATATATATATATATATATATATATATATATATATATATATATGATTAGTATAATATCAATATCTAAAATATTATTTTAGACAATAACTATCTCGATAAGTCTTTTTGAAAATAAACTCATTTATAAAATATTTTAATTTCTCCTCTTTCAATAATATCTCATATAATCACGCTTAACAACAACAAAATCAATCATCGTGCAATCCCACGCAGCTCATAATGCATCATAATTATCCGATACATATAATAATTCATAAATAATCTAAAATGTAATATACGAGTCAAAGCAAGGATCTTGCTCAATTCCTAAATAATCTAAAAATATAAAATATGAGTCAAAAGGTAGTAGGATCTTGCCTACTACCGAACGCAAGCGATACGACGCTGGCCGCTTGCCGCCTGAGTTCGACGACGACACGCATGCCGACGCTACGGGCGCATGGCGGACGAGGAGGAGAGGCAGGCGGTCGCGGGTCGCCGCGACTTCGCTGGTCGTATCGAGGGGGTGAGGCGACCGTCCGGGCAGAGGTGGCGGCGCTGGCTGCAGGTTGAGGGGTGAGGCGACGGTCCGGGCGAGGTGCACGGCGGGCTGAGGCCTGTGGGAGAGGGGAGGCGCTGGCGATCTTGTGGAGGGTGAGAGGCGGTGGTGGCAAGTAAGAGAGGCTGCAGGAGGGCGCTGCATGCATCGAGATCAAGGTGAATAGGGAAGTGGTGGGGCGTGGGTCGGCTGGAACAACAAAGAGAGGGGAGAGAGAGAGAGAGAGAGAGAGAGAGAGTAAGGCTGGGTAATGGTTTGTTTTTTTTTCAAAAATAAAATATATTAGATATATATAGGGTTAGGGTTAGGGTTGGCATGCACGTGGTAGAAAATGCACGGAAACTCATATCATCAAGCTGTAATAATAATACCAAATATTATACACGTATTCATGACAATTTGTAACGATTAATCTAATAATATTATTAACAAAATATTAATAACCTCTATCATTATATATATATATATATATATATATATATATATATATATATATATATATATATATATATATATATATATATATATATATATATATATATATATATATATATATATATATATATATATATATATATATATATATATATATATATATATATATATGATTAGTATAATATCCAATATCTAAAATATTATTTAGTATTTAATATCAGAAAAATCATTATCTAAAAATATTAGAAAAATAATACTAGAAAAATACGTCTTGAAAATATTAGAAAAATACGTATCGAAAATTCACGGGTGTTACAAGTGCATATGCTACCCGAGTCGCCCCTGGCTAGGGGATGAGCTGATCTGATGCTTAGTGATGCGGGACGCGTGTCGACTCCAAGGGGAGGATTTGCACTTAGTGTAATTAATTCCATAACAAAAGGGATTAGTCTAACCATTGTTCAACATAGAATCTATTTGATAGATGATGCCAAACCTACTAGGGATCCCCAGCGTTGATTAAAACCAGTGATGAAAGAAGCAGTTAGGAAAGACATTCTAAAATCTCTCGATAATGAGATCATCTATCCTATTTTAGATAGTTCTTGGTTGAGTCCAGTCCAGGTTGTTCCTAAGAAGTCCGGGATCATCATGATCTTGAATGAGGCTAATGAGTTGATTCTCGCTCGAATCCAAACTGGATGGCGAGTCTGCATTGATTATAGGAAACTCAACCTAGCCACCCGGAAAGATCACTTCCCTCTTCCCTCTATAGACCAAATGCTTGAACGTTTAGCAAGACAAGAGTTCTACTATTTCATAGATGGATATTCAGGTTATAATCAGATTCCCATTGCCCCTGAAGTTCAGGAAAAAAACTACTTTCACATGACCGTATGGAACCTTTGCATACCGTCACATGTATTTTGGGTTATACAATGCTCCCGCCACTTTTCAACGATGCATAATTAATATTTTCTCTGATATGGTTGAGCGATTCTTAGAAATCTTCATGGAAGATTTTTTGATCTTTGGTGATTCATTTTCCAAGTGTTTGCATCATCTCGAACTTGTCTTAACTCGGTGTAAGGAGAAAATTTTGACTCTCAATTAGGAGAAATGTCACTTCATGGCCAAACATAGAATTATCTTAGGGCATGTAGTTTTCAATAAGGGAATGAAAGTTGACAAAGCTAAGGTAGATCTTATTTCTAACCTTCCTCCTCCCAAAAATATCAAGGATGTCAGATTATTCCTTAGACATGCTAGTTTTTACAGACGATTTATTAAAGACCTAGCAAAATTGCTAGGCCCTTGACCAATATTTTAGCCAAAGATGCACCCTTCAATTTCTCTCCTGAATGCCTTAAGGCATTTGATCATCTAAAGAAGGAGCTAACCACAACTCCTGTTATTCATGCACCAGATAGGACCCTACCCTTCGAGTTATGTGTGATGCATCCGATTTTGTAATTAGTGCTATCTTAGGATAACGGATAGATGGAAAGACTCATGTGATCTACTATGCAACTAGGATACTGAACGATGCACAACAAAATTACTCTGTCATCGAGAATGATTTCTTAGCTGTTCTTTTGCCTTAGAGAAATTCAAGTCCAATCTCACGGGGTCTCTAATCAAGGTCTACACAGATCACGCCACACTTAAGTATCTTTTGACCAAGAAAGATGCTAAAGCATGGCAAGATGCTAAAGCATGGCTCATTAGATTGATTTTCCTACTTTAAGAGTTTGATCTACAAATTCTTGATAGAAAAGGAGCAGATAACCCTATATCAGATCATTTGTCTAGGCTTCCTAATATACCAACACCAAATATTTCGATAACGATCATTTTCTAGAAGAACAACTCCTACAAGTCCAGTTCGTACCATAGTTTGCAGATATTATGAACTATTTGGTTAAGAAAGAACTCCCTTCTCATTGGCCGAAATAAGATAGATCTCGTTTTCTCTCCCGGATGAATTATTTCTACTTGGATGATCCTTATCTGTTCAAGTATTGTCATGATCAAATCTTGAGGTGTATTTCCAACAAAAAAATTAGGAGTGTTCTCTTATTTTGTCATAAGCAAGCCTGTGGGGCCCACTTTGGTCCAAGAAAATCTGCCAAAAAAGTCTTACAGTGTGGGTTGTATTGGCCCAGCTTGTTCAAAGATGCTTTTGAGTTCTGCAAAGAATGTAACCATTGTTAGTTCGTAGGAAGAATCACTAGGAGAAATATGATGCCTCTACACCAATTCTCACAATTAAAGTTTTTGATGTGTGGTGTATAGATTTCATAGGTCCATATCCAAATTCTTTTAGAAATTTATACATTCTAGTGGCGGTTGAATACATGTCCAACTGGGCTGAAGCGGTTGCATGTAAAGCCAATGACAACAAAATGGTTGTCAAATTTTATAAAGATCATATATTTTCTCGATTTGGGGTGCCACGAGCGATAATTAGTGATGATGGTACACATTTTTGTAACCGTTTATTTAAAGATTTGACAAGAAAATACTCAATCACTCATAAATTATTCACTCTTTATCATCCCCAAATCAATGGATAAGTTAATGTTACCAATAGACAGATCAAATAAAGTTTAGAGAAAACTATAAATTAGAATAGAAAAGATTGGTCTGTCAAATTAAGTGACGCGTTATGGGCATATCGAACCGCATTCAAGACAAATCTAGGAATGTGTCTGTACAGGCTCATTTTTCAAAAAGGCGTGTTACTTACCAGTTGAACTAGAACACCGAGCAATATGGGCAATCAAACAGCTTAATTTTGATTTAGACTCGGTAGGAAAAATAAGAATGCTCTAAATAAATGAATTAGAAGAGATTAGAAATGATGCATATATAAACTCAAAATTTTATAAAGAGAAAATAAAGATTTTTCATGATAATAATGTAATAATACGGGAAACTTTTACACAAGGACAAAAAGTTTTGTTGTGCAACTCAAAACTTCATCTTTTTCTCAGAAAATTGAGATCACGATGGACTGTTAAGTTTATTGTTAAACAAGTTTTCTCTCATAGAGCAATTGAGATAGAGAATCCTAAAAATGATAATATTTTTAAAATCAATGGTCAATGGTTAAAATCATTTTTAGAATTCTCTACAATCAAAGAAGAGGAGGTGTTGGTTCTTCATGAACCACTCTATTTATTAAAAAAAAATCAAAGGGGCTGATTGATGAGCCTCTCGACTCATGGATTAGCAAAGCTAATCGATGTGTAAATCCCCAGAACGCAAACCCTTCTCTTGGGTTCTCTCTTTCTCTCTCAATCTCTCAAAGTCTCTTGTTCTCCGACGATCTCTCAATGTATCCACAACAAAATCATCAAGCTAATCTCTCATTTTTTCATCTCAAATTAT
The DNA here is from genome assembly GCA_012295165.1 of Asparagus setaceus. Taxonomy (NCBI): domain Eukaryota; kingdom Viridiplantae; phylum Streptophyta; class Magnoliopsida; order Asparagales; family Asparagaceae; genus Asparagus; species Asparagus setaceus. The sequence continues at coordinate 69,301,547 of CM022703.1, read as the reverse complement.
AGGTATAAAACCAAAAACCGTATATCCCTTCTTTTGTGAAATTTCTCTCGATTTTTAATATAATTGCGTGGGATGATGAATGATGGATATTGTAAACAACACATAAAACATTGTGGATGAATTTGGTTGTGGAAATCAGTGGAAAACTTGACAAATTTAAATTTTGGGGATGAACTAATCGATTAGCTCTTGTATTTGTCGATTAGCCCATGAACTAATCAATTAGTTCAGTAGCTAATCGATTAGTTCTTTGGCAAAACCCTCTTTGGCTGAAAATTACATTTAAAACCCTCGATTAACCTTGTTCTTGCATTCTAAAAACTTAATTGTAATATTTCTTATATTTAGACATGGCCCTAAATAAGAGACAATGTGTTCAATAGTCCATTCTCAATTTTGATCAGTTACAAATACATTTTGAGAGAGGATTCACCACAAACAAACTTTTTGAGTTTTCACCGATTAAGGTTGTACTAGAGAATGCCGAATCGCTTAGTATGATGATAAGAAAATCCGAATTGGCCAACTCCACTATTTTTAGGGAATTCTATGCCAACTGGACCCAATTAGATGATGATGAGTTCAAGTTGTATTCAACCGTTAGGGGAGTGCTTGTCACAATTAAACCCAGGATCATCCGGTGTAACTTGGGGTAACCAAAACACCCTTAGGATTGCCCCAACTTTGGGAGAGTTGCTACTGACCTGACTATCACCTCCAATGATTATAATTAGATGGTCAAGTATCTTTGTATGTAGGCCCACACTTGGGCCGGACTACGAACTTCAGTGCAGTTAAGGATGAGTTTATCCTTCTCAATATCTTCCTTAAGTTTGATCTGTACATGAGTTCTTCGTATTCAGTCATCAGCTCCCGAGACCTTCTCCTACTATACTGGATTGCTAGGAGATAGTGATTCGATGCTGCAGAGGTTATCTATATTTGGATGAGCACCACAGCCACTATTACCCAAGATTATTTGAGCCAGAGATTCAGGCAGAGGGTCCAGCTCATCTATCCATTTCTGACCACTCAGATATGTGAGGCTGCAGGGGCACCTAGATGAGATAGAGATAAATATGAGGTAGGACCATCCTCATTGACTGTGGACACTATGATGAAGAGTATATCTCACCGAAACAAGGGCGCGATACGATTGCTTCTACCTATTCTCCACAGCGTTCGGCATGTCAGCAGACTCCTCTACCATCTTATCCACCTAGCGCCACACCTACTACGTGGACATCCCAGGTACTTGGTGATCATATCTTTGCTCTTAAGATGCGGTTCCATCAGTTCCAGCTCGAGTATGCAGCTGATCGAGTTCAGTATACTGCAGACCAGGCTTGATTCACATCCAGCCTTGACTACATCATGATAACACTTCACGAGATGAGGCCTGAATTTGAAGCTCCACCATCATTTCAGACTCCACATCCACCTCCACCATAGCAGACACCACGACCACCTCGATATCAGCCTATTGTACCACTTGAGAAGGAGGAGGATATCAACAGTATCGATACAGACACTGAGGAGGAGGATGTAGATGTTCTGAGGGTGACTTCGGGAGATCGGGATGGCGGGATGATTTTGATAGTCGGGTAGATGAGGATGATGATGACAAGTGAGGGATGTATTTTTCTTTTCTTTTATTTTCAGTCACTCGTACCCTTTTATTTTGGCACGTACTTTATTGGCTACATTATGTGTTTTAATGACTATTTGGTAGTTTATTTTTAGTGTTTTTATTGAGGACAATGTAGACTTTGAGTGTGGGGGTGGGGCCTCATTAATTAAAAAACATTTTCTTTCATTTTGCTTTTCTTTTACCTTTTTTTAGTTAGTATCTTTTTCAATTTTCCCTTTATTTTATCTTTTCTTTCCTTTTCCACATGAAAAAAATTTGGCACTTGCCTACTACGGGTAGTAAATGATTGAATCGAATCGAATACTAAGGTGTTCGTATTTGTATTGTTTAAAATTATCAATTTGAATCACGGACTCTAATATTCATATATGGAGTTTTCAAATTTGAACTTGAATACCATTATTTGATAAATATTCATGAATATTCACGATTACTTATCGAATATCTGTAGGCATCAAAAATTGCTAAAGAACCTCAAATATGACTAAATTATGAGAAGATCGAAGGACAACGTCGTCGAAATCTCAAAGCCCAACAGGGGAAGATTGTGTCTGCTTCTGATCACGAGACACTTATGTATGCCTCGCCACTAGCGAGACACCTTGATGTGTCCATTGCGGCGAACACTCATGTGTGCCTCGCCACTAGCGAGACACCTTGATGTGTCTCGATTATGAACACTTGTGTGTGTCTGCGCCGTGGTGAACACCTTGATGTGTCTGCGCTATAGCGAGCACTTGCGTACTTCGCCAAGGCGAGACACTCGAGAATATTGGAAATGGTGTGAAGGGTCTAAATTAATCTTTGGTGGGCCCCACTTGGCTTCATTAATGCAAAGAGCGTTCGGACACTTGGATGGGCGGTTACGGCGAAAATATCATACGAGGCGTGATTTTAGGGCATTTAATCGTGCCTTAAAGCGGGGAAACCGTTACAATAGGCTGGAGAGCGACAACGCCTCGCCGGTCGGCGGCGATCCATCTTGTCGCGCGCCCGAAGCGTATGCTTAATACGCCGTGGCGAGCGAACGACCAGTGTGAGCAGTTATTTCTTGCTTGTAAATCTGGAGCACTTATGATCTTGGTTTTCTTCAAAGAACGCGCCTCCCAAAGGCTATAAATACCCCTCTACGTCCACTTGGGGGAGGATGCGGCAATTTGAGATCGGACAAGCGAGCTATTGCAAGGAGAGAGAGAATCCAAGCTTAGGAGTTCAAGAACCACGATCTACGGAGATTTCGAGTTTAAGCTTTGACTTATTCTTGAGAAGAGTAGATATCTTACCTTGCTAAGATATTTGCTTGATTCTTGTTTTCCTTGCGAAGCATTAACTAAACCCGTCGATTCGACGATCGTTGCTCGGTGGTCCACGGATTCTGGCGTCCGACGCGGGCAAAGTCCCACAAAAACAGAGATCTACACTTGTAGCATCTTTTGTTGAGTTTGTAAGAGAGTTATCTGAAATTCTTTGTAGCGAGAATAACAATTGTAATTTTTCTCAAGTTTTGCAATGGAAACAACTTTCGACCCAAACACGATGGCGACCGATGGGATAGCGGTCTCGAGCCGAGATCGTTGTGTCGCATGACACTACGTGATCAAGCCGACCTCATGGTCGATGGATTGGATTATTTCTTCGATCAAGCCAAGTTCGAGGAATATCTCTCCTCTTCTTCATCAAAGTCCTCCTCGCCCCGCAAGCATCGGAGGATTTCATCTTCAAAGAAGGAGGTTCGTTCTGTTGAGAGGCACAATGAATCTCAAACAGAGGCGATTTCCCTTCGCAACAACACACCGGTGGATCTCAAAGCCGGAAGCTCTGCTCAAGTTGACTCCTTTCAGAAGAAGGAGTCATTTAACAAGATCTCAACCGCTTTGACGAAGAGGGCTCGTCAAAGACAACATCAAAAGATGGCCCGACAACTTGCCAAGGCCATGGAATCAACAGACGGAGTTCATTACAACACGAACTCACGCGATCAGAAGCGTCAGCAACCTGCAATGCTTCAACCTCAATCCCTCAACACTCCTACCAAGGAAGAATGGGTTCTCGTCAAAAGGACCCGATTAACAAAGAAGGAGCGCGCTCAAAAGCGTCGTGCACGCATTGCTCGTGCACGTGCCGTTGTTCGCAAGGCACAAGAGTCGAAATCAACCAGGGAATCAACCCAAAATCACAAAATTTAGGTCCCGAAGTCGACGTCAAAATCGGCTCAGAAGGTTGCCTCGCCACTAGTCTTCGGTAGGGCGATTCGGCATCTGGCGCCCGGCGAACGGCGGCTACTTGCCAGCGGCGGCGATTAAAGCATCTCAGCGCCGAACGGCATGAAGCCTCGCCGGCGAAGAGCGATGCTCCTGCCTTAGCAGAAAATACATTTTTCCTCTGTCCACTTCTTCTGGCGATGTACCAACGGCGAATCCTTCAACTTCAGTGTTCAGTCGTCTTGGTCCAAAGCCGGGATCTAAAGATAAAGCACCTGTGATGGAACGTTTGGGTCATCCAACTTGCACACAACGGTATCCTGAGCAAACTGGGACCTCGCAAACCTCAAGAGTTCCTGTTGCATCTCGTTTGAGCATCCCTAAGGGAGTCCACGAGGCTGCTAGAGGAAACAAAGTGACTCGTAAAGTCACAAAAGATGATCAGACCCTGGTAATTCATACCGGGCAACTTCGTGATGATGAAGCCAGCGGCGGAAGTTGTCTCGAGTCAAATGGCGGCGTCCCCAAAAGCGTGTCCTCGGTTAAAGACAACGTTATGCTTGGGGTGACAAACCACATCAGCTGTGCCATCGGTGAGGGTGGCAACACGCGAAACGATTAATGAAATAAATTGTTCTTGTTGGTGTGCACAATAATCAAGGCGTTCTTGTCGGGATGTGCCTGTTCCGAATCAAATGCTCAACCCCAAAGAGCTTCAGTATTCGAGAGGCTTTCCCTGCCAGCAACAGAAGACTCGAAGCCGGAATCAAGACGACCTCGAAGAAAGAGAAGATCCACCGCCCGAACCGATGAATTTCGTGAAGTTACTATTAACATGGTAAACAAAGGAAAAACACCGGCAACTGATGAAGATCCTGACTTTACCCCTGGAGGAAAAGTTAGCTCTCGATTTCGAGAGAATGTCCCAATTGCAATTGCGAGCTACAGCGGCGCGTGATTATAGAAGAATGCATGAAGGAGAGTCATCCAGAAGATGAAATTTCCGGCCTGCTTTCGTGATAACTGAACAACTTGTTTCAAGTATGAGTCGTCACCATAGGGAGGCTTTTACTATTACTCTCGATGTCCTGGCTCAAATGTTACAAGAAGCCTTAGCCAAGCAAATAGAAGAGCTTAAGGCCGAAATGAGAATGGAGATGGATCTAGCCATGCAACAGATGAGGAGTTGCAAATCCATCGATTGCACAACACGGGTCGATCCAGCGGCTGAGATCCGAGTCAACAAGGTGGAGTTACCCACCATAATACTCATAATGTCGAAGACAGTGATTCGGAGATAGAGGAGCACATTTATGCCGATAAACCTCCTAAGAAAAAGGTGTTCATTACCCAAGGTGAAAATATTCCAATTCCTCTTGTTGGAAATCATCCAAAACAAGGTGAGGGTGAAAATGAAAAGATGAAGGAGCTGGAAGGCAAAATTAATACTTTAATGTCTGCTCACGAGGTTAAGAAGACCGGCATCCCATGTCCATATCCGAGAGAGTGAGATTTAATCTCTTACCCGCCGAAATTCAGTTTGATTAATTTCACACCTTTTGACGGGAGGGGTTCGCCTACACAGCACCTGATTTATTTTAAGTCTCACTTAGGGGTGATCTCAGGAAATGAGCCTTTAATGATTCGGTCATTCGTGGGTACCCTTCGGGGAGCTGCCTTCGATTGGTATCGAAGACTCAAAGCTGGGAGCATTAATTGCTGGAATGATATGGAAAGCTTATTTCTCAGTAACTTCTTCGATGATGACACGGAAGTTTCCATTGGAACTCTTCTAGATGAGAAGCAAAAGGGTGGAGAGACAATCGACACTTTCGTTAAGCGTTTCCGCAATAAAGCTATGAACTGCAGAGATCCAATTACGGAAGAGTTCATATTGAAGACTTGCCACAACAATCTTTCTATAGAATTGTTGGAAGTCATGGGGGTTGCACCGCCAACTACTTGGAAAGAATTGAAGCTCAATGGTGAAGAAGCAGAACGATTCATCAGGAGGAAGAAGAATGAGAGAGGTGAACCTGCAACGGTTTCATCCAAGCCGAATTTCGTGCCTCGTGGCAAAGGAAAGGCGCAAGCTAATGCCGTTGAAGCAAATCAAGCATTCAGCGGCAACAACGAGCGTCTACTGGCAACAACGCAATTGAGATTTCAACAAAACCTCAAGAATTGCGAAGGCTCGGATACGATTCCAAAGAGCTATACTTTCAAAGAGGAAGAAGTACCAGTTATCTTCAAATACCTCCTTGATAACAATAAGATCAAATTGCCTCCGATTACAAATCAGGTGGAAGCTAACAAGACCTCGGACCCCAAATATTGTGCGTACCACAGAAGGGTCCATCATCCGACCAAGAGTTGTTTTGTTCTTAAAGACAAAATTCAAGCTCTAATTGATGCGGGAATCATAACGGCGAAGAAGGAGAAGAAAGTTGGCTCAAATATGGTGGCTATCAACTTTGGATCTTTACCGCCCATGCCTTATTTACAGAAGATTGTCCCTGAGGTTGAAATTAAAACTGTTAATGATGATCCACATGGGCAACGTCAGAAAGGGTTAATATCATACACAGCCCCTAATGGCGAAGTACTTTGGATTCATCCAGATCTTCTTCAAGATGAGCAGTGGACGGGATCTTCTTCAACACGGAAGTCCAAGCGTAAAGGCAAGCTCTGTGCTCATGTTTCGGCAATTCCGGAAGAGGATGATGAAAAAGCGCCAACTCTTTCATCATCTGAAAATGAACAGGAGGTTCTCGTGACAGAAGGTAACCCAGCTTATGCTACCAGAAGTGGGCATAAATTCAGTTATCAATACCTCGAGAATTCCGATTCGAATGCCAAAACTCCAGCAGAACTGGGGGTGGCAATGAATCCACCTATGCAATCTGAAGAGCAGCAAGAAGTAGCCAAGGAGGATACAACCAAACAGAAAGATAAACAACCTCAACAGGTGCAAGTCGAAGCGGTCCGATTTAATCATCAATTAGGAGGGATAAGCAGGAAGTTGTGCTCATCATATCGTTTCGACATTATGACCCAATTGGCTAACATTCCAGCGAGGATAACCCTTTATGAGTTGCTACGTCTTTCTAAAGAGACAAGAGAAGCCTTACATGAAGCGTTAGCTGATTCAGAAGCGTTTATCACTCAGGTCAAGCGGTTAGGAGAAGACCGAACAACGCAACTTAGCGACAACACAATTCCCTTGCATAATCTTTGCAGGAGGATATGCGGTGAAAAATTCGAAGCATGGCGGGCCATTATACTTTACCGGGTACATTGGCTCGATTGCCGTCAACAGGATTCAAGTGGATCCTGGGTCTGCAGTTAGTATTATGCCACTCCGATTGATGTATCATCTCGGAATTCCGGCTAGCAAGTTGGCTTCCACTGGCACGGTGATTTATGGATTTAATACCAGCGGGTCGAGACCTTTGGGTAAAATCCGGATAAAGTGTCGGCTTGGAGATCTCAAGTCGAAGTCCGCGTGTTCGTCGATTGACGAGACCGTACAACTTACTATTGGGTCGACCGTGGATCCACGGTAGCCTTATAGTCCCATCAACATTACATCGGTATTTGAAATATGTTGACGATAATGTGGTCAAGGCGGTGGTGGCGGATAAGCAACCATTCAAGGGTTAGAAATTATTTTCTTGACTCTCTTTTGTATGGTCTTTGAATCCGATCTTGAACCATCGGCCTAGAATGCGGACAGCGGTAATGAAGGCGTCAGAGGCCGGGCTCGATTACGATGGAAGCTTTGTATTTAATGACATAGAACCTCTTATGTCGATCTTGGCGGATCGAGTCGTCGAGGAGAAAGTTATGTAGCTGGCGGCTGGCGATGAACATATAATAAATGATGATTTAGAGTATGTACGAGTATTGATCTTGTATCACGGTGTATTGTCTACGGGGATCATGATGCACATGTACCACTCTCATCGTTGAGCGGTGAAGAAATGCCTTCAAAGTTCGGCGGGATCAACATTCCTCCTTCCTTGAAAGATGCAAAACAAACAATCTTTGGAAAAGGAAGAAAATCCCCACCACGAGATTTTTGTGAGGAGACGGAAGATAGCAACGAAGATCCGTGCAAACATTTTCCAAAATATAGCTCACAAGCACGTCATTACATGAAAAAATGGGGATATGACTTTGCACATGGACCTGGTCTTGGCTTCGGGCGGTGTTGGATCCGCCTCGACCTTCTCATGTCGAAGGAAAACCCGACGCTATTATGAATATAAGAGGGTTTGGGCTATGTTTCTTCATCTCGGCGAATCTTTGTTGGCAAATTGATGAAACACGACGGTTAAATTGATTCAGCGTGGGATTCAGTTTTAGTCTTGGTGAAATATTCAAAGGACTAATGTCTAACATGACAACAATAAATCCCGAGTGCGAAGAAGATGATTATCTATCGAGTGGGAAGACCCATGGACTTTCCATCCCGAATGCTTCGATTCGGTGATAGGTTTGAACAAAGAGAACCACCTACAGAAGATCTGATTGCTCAAGTTAATATGGGTGATGAAGATAATCGAAACCCATATTAGTGAGTGGTAGTCTTCCTCCGTAAGAAAGAGAGGAATTGATTTCTCTTGTTAGGAATATATTAATGTATTAGCACGGAATTACGAAGACATGCGGGCTTGATCAAGTAGCGGTGCCTGACTGAATATCAAGCGGAATCTAAACTGTGAAACAACAACGGCGAAGATTTAGTCGCAAATCATGGAAGCAATCGTGGCTGAAGTTAAACTCATAAAATCGGGTTTTATCGGGGAAGAACAACATCAGTTGGGTGGCAAATATTGTTCTGTTCTAAAAGAATGGGACAATTAGAATTTCATCGATTTGAGATTTAAACTTGGCATGCCCTAAAGATGACTTTACGCTCCCATTACGGATGTCATCATAGATAACTGCGTGTGGGTTTGAAAGGATGTCATTTATGGGCGGCTTCTCTGGATATAATCAAATCAAGATGCATCCCGACGATGAGAAGCATACCTCATTTGGGGCCTCTTGAAATCTTTGCTATACCGTTATGCCCTTTAGTGCGAAGAGCGGGGAGCTACTTATCAGCGGGCAATGACAAATATTTTGAGGATCACCTAAGAAAGACCGTCGAATGCTATGTTGGCGATTTAGTAGTGGCGGGATAAGCGATCATATTAAAGATCTCGGGGCGGTGTTTGAACTTATGCGGAGTCATCAATTGAAAATGAATCACTAAATCTTTCTTAGGAATGGCGATGGTAAGTTCCTTGGTTTGTCGTCCGTCAAAGGAATTCATATTGATCGGACAAGGTGAAGGCGATTAATGAGTTCACGACCCAGAAGAATCTCAAAGAACTTCGAGAGGGTTGCAAGGAAGATTGGCTTACATAAAGCGGTTTATTTCAAACCTTGCGAGGCAAATGTCAACCGTTCTCTAAGCTAGCCAAGAAAGGTGTTTCCTTCGTTTGGGATGATGCTTGTCGAAGGCTTTTGAAGATATTAAAATGTATCTATCAAATCCTCCTATTCTCGCCTGCATCCCGGGGAAAGTTCTTGATTTACGTCGAAGCGATCAACCATTCATTAAGTGCTTTATTAGCACAAGATGATGATACGGATCCGAACAAGCGGTGTACTATTTGAGTCGGACGATGGTTGGCGCTGAATCTCGATATCGATATCGAGAAAGAATACTGGCGTTGGTCTTATTTGTTGAAAATCGTCATTATCACGGTGGACGACGATACATGTTATTTCAGATGTTAATCCGATTGGGTATTCATGACACAACCGGCTTCTTTGAATTGGCGATTAGCGAGATGGGCATTACTCCTTTAATCGACATCCACTTTAAGCAGCGAGAAGTCGGTGAAGGGACAAGCAATTTGTGATCTTCTAGCGTAGCGACACATTAGTAATAAAGCTATACTTTATGAAGATTTTGTGAAACCTCTGAAGTCAATCACCGCGTCTCATGAGCAGCGTGTGGCAATTGTACTTCGATGGAGCGTCTCGTGCAACCAATGTGGCAAGTGATCCTGGATCTTCTAAGATTTCTGCCGGAGTTGGAGTTATCTTAGTTTCTCCAGAGAAACACGTGATGCCTCGGGCTTATTCGCTAGCAGAACCGTGTTCTAATAATATGGCTGAATACAACGCGTTACTCATTGGACTCAGTTTTGCTAAAGAACTGGGGGTCGAATATCTTGAAGCGTTCGGAGATTCCCAACTCATAGTTAAACAAATTCGTGGAGATTATGAAGTTAGAAATCCGGATTTGATCCCATATCATGAAGTGGCAATAGAGATGGCAGAATCATTCAAAAGTTTCTTCATCGAATATATACCACGGCTTTAAAATGCCTATCTTGCGTCGTTGGCGTATTTGTTTCATTGGCGCAACCCCCTCAAACAGAGCAATTCGTCACTTTGTGAGGACACATCAACTTTTCATACCAGAATATATTTTGGGTGTTAAAGAAGCACATGCTACTTCAATGGGACCCGAGCTTCGAGATTGGCTTCGATTATAGATTATGTCTTACATGGTATTTTACCAGAAGATATAAAAGAAAGGGAATCTATCCGAAGAAGAGCACCGAGATTCTACTACAATGCAGCATCTCAAACACTTTATCGTCGTACATATGATGGATTGTTACTCCGATGTCTTTCGACCGAGGAAGCAAAAGAGGCACTTAAAGAAGCTCATGACGGCACTTGCGGTGCACATCAACCTGGTCCAAAGCTGGGAGATAGACTAAAAAGATTAGGCTATTATTGGCCGACCATAATTAGAGATGCAATCGAATACGCGAGACGATGTCATGCGTGTCAAATACATGCAAATTACATGCATCAGCCGCCAGAAGATCTACATCCATCAGCTACTTCTTGGCCATTTGAAACATGGGGAATGGATGTGGTAGGACCCATATTTCCCCCGTCAGCAAAAGGTGATCGCTTTATTTTAGCAATTACCGATTACTTCTCTAAATGGGCTGAAGCAATTCCGCTCAAAGAAGTTAAGACGAGCACTGTCATCAAATTCATTAAACACCATATTATCTATCGATATGGTGTTCCGAGACGAATTGTGCATGAAAATGGTCCTCAGTTCATCGACAGCGCCGTCGGTCTGCGGCAAGTTCGAATACAAGGCGTCTAGTCCGCGACTTATAACCCTTGCAAATGGTTTAGCTGAAGCCTTCAATAAGACTATCATTAAGATCTTAGCGAAGCTAGTCAAAACCAATAAACGCGATTGGGATGATAAACTTGGTGAAGCTCTTTGGGCATACCGCACCACAGTTCGAACACCAACAAGATTTACACCATATTCCTTGGTATACGGATGTGAAGCCGTTTTGCCTTTAGAGATACAAATTTCGTCACTTCGTGTAGCCCTTGCGACAGGGATGACAAGCGACGAGCAACATCAAAAGCGTCTTGAAGAGCTTGAGATGTTAGGCAGCAGCAGGAGCTCAACAACAGATTGAGCTATACTAAGCTAGAATTTCCAAAGCCTTTAACAAGAAAGTCCGGCATCAGTTTCAAGGAGAACTTAGTGCTTTCATTGTTCGTGACCGATGATTCTCAATTCTAAGAAGAAGGCAAATTCAACCTAAATGGAAAGGACCGTTTATAATTGATCGGTCTACTCAAATGGAGCATATCGCTTGATCACTCAACATGGTGACAAGTTAATGATGCCAATCAACGGAAAGTTCCTGAAGATATATTATCCCTAATATATTCGTGATAATCCATTTTCGCAATATTAAATGATTAGACTTGTGAGCAGTCACATTCACTAAGCTTCGCATGGTGAAAATCCTAAGCGATTGAGGCCATCGATGATATTAACATCTATTATTAATTTCTTTCATGAAGCGGGGTTCGTTTTAGCCCCAAGAAGACACAAGGGTTCGTTTTAAGCCCCAAGAAGACACAACGGGTTTGTTTTAAGCCCCAAGAGAAAACACACAGCGGGTTCGCCTTCGCCCCAAGAGAGACACAAAGGGTTCGTTTTAAGCCCCAAGAGACACAACGGGTTCATTTTAAGCCCCAAGAGAAGACACAACGGGTTTGTTTTAAGCCCCAAGAAGACACAACGGGTTCGTTTTAAGCCCTAAGAGAAAATACACAGCGGGTTAGCCTTAGCCCCAAGAGAAGACACAATGGGTTAGCCTTAGCCCCAAGAAGACAAAATTAAAATCACGATTTGAAAGCCTATGTATTTAATACATAGCAGTCTCATCTTGACCTAATGATTTGTTAAATCTCGCCTATTCTGGCGTAGTAGGTGTTATTCTGTCCTTAAATGGGAATAAGTCGTCTAACACTGCGTAGGGTAGTCAATTTCCGTGATAATTGATAAAGTCTACGTATTCAATATCGTAGCACAAAGTCTGAGAGAATTTATTCTTTTAGCACAACGTTATATGTAGAACGGACTTAGATAATCTACATACTAGCCCAACTCAAACGGTAGTTGGTAAAGGCATATCAAATCCGTTGATGGCTGAGGGTTTGCCAAAAATCCTATTGAAATTATGTTTATTTATTCAAAACAGAATAGATGAAACATAATAAAAGAAATTTTATTTCATATAAAAGTGAATTACAAAGTGTTGGCAAAAGCTAACAAAAGTGTTCTATGGAGATAATTGATGGCGGCGGATTCGTTCTTCTAATTAGAGTTGACGATATTTTTCCTCCAGTTCTCTCTCGAGAAGGGCTTTTGAAGCATCATTGAAAGTTAGAAGTTGAATGATCTTTCGATCCAGTTCAGCGGATCTCTCATCGGATGCCTTCAATTGCTCGGCTAATTTTGAGCGAGTCTTCTCTGAGCTGGCCAAGTCGATCTTCAAAAGAGCATGAGCCTCTTCAGCATCTTCCAATTCTTTCTTTAGGCGAGCAATCTCAAGACCTTGCGCCTCTACTGAACGGATCAATTTGGCATTGGCCTCATTCCGGTTATGTAGATTGGCCCTTATGTGTTCAGATTGGGCTTGCACTTGCTGTAACTCTTCTTCAGCAGCCTTTCGCTTAATCTCTCGAGCTTGCATGATGGATTCAACCCGAGAAGAAATGTAAGAAGAGACACCTTCGGACCGCAGTTTGAAGCTCTCCTAATTCTTGCTCTAATTGAGCTAAGTCTTCTATGATAGAGTCCGCCAAATCAGAAAAGCCCTCTTCCCTTATGGACGCAACACGTCGATCAAGAAGCCGTTTGAAGGAGCTAAGAGAGAAGCCCTTGGTTGTGACTTTCTCGATAACACTCTTCAGTAGAAAGAGGAACCCTTCGAGCTCCGCGTTTATTACCACCTTCTCCGGATCCTCATCCGACATCAACACCTTGATTGTGTCATACAATACTGAAGAAGGCACTGTAGAAGAAGAAATGTTAGTTTTGAAGATCTTAAACACCAGAACTTTCATAAGAAACAAAATCGGGAGATATACCGATGCGGCTAGAAGATCCTTCAGCTGGTGTTGTTTCCATGCTCATCAATCCAGCTTGGGAAACCACCGAAGTTGACTCAATTTTAGGTTGAATAGCCGGTGGTCCAGGGTGGATAGATGGACCTTCAACCTGAGTTGTTTGCTCTGTAGTTGGCTGATCAGCTTCGTGAACCACCGAAACTGATTCAGGTTCGGCCTGAGTAGTTGGTGGTCCAGGTTGAAAGAGCAAACTCTCAGCAAGAGTTGAAACAATAGTGGACTCAGTCGGGAGAATGAGGGGTTGGATTTCCAAGTATGAAACCGCAGGAACTTGCTCTGCAGTAGTAATAACGGGCCCTGTAGGTGAGGATACCATCAAGCATCAATTATCGGCTATAAAAAAAATTGATTGAGAAGATCTGAACAATAAAACACATACAAATGGAAAGAGCTAGCGTCTGATGGAATTCACCGGTATGCTCAGATAACATCTCGAAATCGGATCTTTGGTCAAGTTCGGAGAAAGAGATCATCTGAGCGAAGCTTTGTTCAGATGACTCCTCAAAGCCCTCTTCATGTGCGGGTTCCATTGGCCTTTGGCTTTCCTCTGTGACATCAACAATATGCTCTGGGTGATTAGTTTATATGTACCTACATATGTGAGAATCATAACATATGTGTACATACCAAGAGCCGGTTCCGTGGGTTCAGGAGATTTATTGAGCTCTCCGCCTGAAGCTGCCTCTCTCTCAGCTTGCTCCTCCATTACTGCAGTTACAAAGTGTTAGTACTTCGATACAACGAAAGGAGAACAAAAGCAAAGTTCAAATTTCATACCGAGACTCGACTCCGCTTGGCTAACACTTGCGCCCATTTCTTGGAATTTCTCTAAAAGAATATGAAGCGCATTAGCGATTAGCGGGGGAACAAAGTCGGATTCTTTCAATACTTAGAGTCGCCATCCAAAGGAGGTATTCATACCTGCGATGACAGTCTCGGGAACATGAGGCGTGTCAACATCAGCACCAGCAGCAATATCTTGAACACCCTCATCCATAGCTTCTGGTGGTGGCGTCACGAAGCCTGAATCTTCATAAGTGAACGCTGGAGGAGGAGAAGGCTCAGCCTGAAACTCACCTTCTTCAGGTGAAGCTGAGAAGAGAAAATAAAATAATAAATATCAGTTACAAACAGGATAATGAAGTATAAGTCAACAAAATTATACCTTCTCTACCAAGTGGAATATCAGTGCTCGCCACTTCCAAAGTTGGAGAAATTCGACGCCGAGGCCGGTGCGCGAGCTTCTTTGTCCGCAGCAACGCTCTGACAATAGATGTTAGAGAAGGAACGGTCGTTGATCTGCGGACCCTCTTCCTTAGAATGAGGTCGGAAGCCTCCTCTTCCTCTTCCTCTTCTTCTTCTTCTTCTCCTGTCTCAACAGTCATCTTGTTGGGATGGGTAAGAACAACCTTCTTTCGAGGTCGTTTCAAAGGGCGTTTAGTAGGAGATGGGACACGGGGAAACTTTAGCAGTGCGGCTTCGTCGAGTTGGAGAGCGGCGAGGAGGAGGTATTCCTACTTCACTCGTATCAGGACCCACAGCCAGGGCGAGCGATCTCTTCTCTCTCCTCTTCGGAAGTTCGGATCGTGTCGTCGAAATCTTCTTCTTCAACTTCCTCTTCGACAACCTTCTTCTTGCCTTTGGATTTCCTAGTTGGTTGAGTTCGCGGGGGAGAAGCACGGGTTGGTGTGAGCTCTTTTAGCCCCATACGTAGGAGTGTTAGGCGCAATGAGCCATTTGCAATATAGAAATGTCATTTGAAGCTTGGGCTCGTAGACAGGCATTGGTACACCCAAAGGATACTCAATACCGGTAGCGCCATCAACAAAACCTCCATGGGTCTTCATCCCATTGGATTCGACATAGAGCTGGTCATAGCCAAATTGGCGAAAACCGGCATGGAAGATAAGGCTCAATATAACATGAGTTCCTAACTTCGAGCGAGTAGCGGTAGGATATTTATCAACCACGGAAACACCCAAGATCGGTATGGTCTGTTCCGTTAGGTTCGGCGACATCGGCGAGTGCGTCATCATAATGGCAGAAGTTTGGGAAACACTTGAAGAATTCCCAACTCTTGGCGATCTTGAATTGGCGAGGCATCCAGGCTAATGTTGCTTTCCACTTACGGTTCTCTAAATTCGCAATAGTGGAACCCGGGGATGACTACCTCGGCCCGTCATCAGTGCGGGCGATGGAGCACAAGCCAAGCCATCAGATAGGTATATGGTAGCTCCACCTTTACAGAAGGGATTTCATCAGAGGCCCCTTTGCTCTTCTGAACAAAACCGGTGACTAAGCGTCGAAGCCCACAATGTATATCTGCCACCATCGCTGGAAGGAGAGAAAGTCGACGGCCGACAACTAGCTCAACGGCCGGAAAAAGTACTTCCAGAGGCATAGCATCTGAGGACTGATGCGGAACCACGCACTTCTTCAACCAGATTGCCAAGTAGCCCGCCAAAACAGTTTGTGGCTTGATCTGCTTCTGTACTTGCCACAAGAAAGTCCCGAACTTGGTGCCCTTGGGAATCTTGCCCTCAGCATATGGAGTAGTAAAAGATTGGGCATTGGTCTTCGCAATCAAAGTGTTGATGGCAGAAGGAGTTAGAGGATCCAGTTCTTTTATCTCATTATTACTCTCCAAGTTCTTGAACAGATAGTCGGCAAACTGTTTCAAGCTGACCTGCGGACTTCTCCTGACCTTCACATCAGTGGACGCTATAGCCGCATAGTAGTGACAGGTCAACTCCCAAAGAATCTCATAAACATTTGACCCCTTCTCCTTCATCTCCTTCAGCCGACGGTTAATAGGAAAATATTCCTGATACGGCGCGTCACCCATCGGAAGACCAGACACTTTCATCATCTCATGGAGTGGAAGGCCCAACTCCCCATTCTTCGTTAGGAAGGTATTTGTGTCTGGGTTATAAACCTCCAAAAGTGTGAGGAAGTGATGTGTGCTAATGGGAATCCCATACATGCTTGCACGAATAGGAACATACAAGCCAATTTCTTGTAGCTCACGATTCCACCGGCCTAGGACATATTTGGTCATCCGTGTCCACCATCTGTCATCAGTGGAATGGACCCAGCCAAAGCAGCGATGAGGCTTCTTAGGGGGTAATACTCTTCCTATTCTGGCCAGGCGATTCTTCACAATATCAGCTTTAACTAGATTCGTTGTGAGGTGGGCTGTCTTGACCTATAATCCCCAGGAATAGTGCACGAACATAATCCCTATCACTTGAGCCTGGGGTAGCGCCTTGGCCAACATACCCACAATGGATGCGTTCCTGGTCCTCCGTCAATCTCCAAGGCATGCTCCGTTTGACCGATAGATTGCGCAGGTGCACCAATGAATGATGGCGAGCAAAGGAGGGCAAATGAAAACGGGAGCCATCACTTTCATATAACCAAGCCTCGGTATGGGAAGATAGAACCTCCGGATCGGCAGCTGAGTCCCCGAATAAATAGCTGGATTTCCTTATGATCTCAGTAGAGCCAGCAATTTTCATCAGCGGAGCGTCAGTTATCATCCTCCGCAAATCGTGGCGATCTCCACGCTCGGTAACACCAACAGTTAGGAGAGCACTTGGGCCTAGCGAGAGGAATGTCGATCCTGATAAACGAGCGAGGGAAACACGGTCTTTGTGTAGTCCACTTGAATCGCGAGCAGTAAATGCCGTAGGGGGAAATTCAACTGCAAAGCACACATACACTTATAAGTGTTGAGTTGAAGTTAACAAAAAAAATGGCTACATGTTGGGGCATTGACTCGCTAGCAGCGAGGCAGCTCAAGCTGTCTGCGCCCGGCCTCTTGTCGCCAATAGCGAGACAATCTCGAGCTAACTTCGCCCGAAGAGAGCGATTTCAATGTCTGCCATGCGTAACGAACGATACCAAGCTGTCTCGCCCGAGCGAACGACCTCGGCGCCCATAGGCTTCGAGACAATCGAAGCTTGGTTCGTTGATTTGACAAATGTTTGACCATGCAAAACACTTGTTTTAGCCGGATCCCATAAAGGAGAACCTCGACTCTGCCCAAATGCCTCACAAAGGAGATCAAATGAGGATTCATGCACAAAAGTTCAAGTTTTGACAAAAATAGGACTTCAAATCGATAAAAAGTGAGAGAAACTTACCCGACGGCGAGGCCATAGGTTCTTGAGGTTGAGAGGCTTGGCGTGGAAGTACCCTTGGGAGCCCTAGATCTCTTGGGAGACATGTTAAAAGTTGGATTTTGTCACTCAAACAAGGAAGAAAAGTCGGGTTTTGATGAAACTCAAAGCAATAGGGCTCAAGAAGGCTAGGGTTTTCTTGAGAGAGCTTGGTTGATGGGCAATCCGCGAAGAAATCGACTTTTGTGAAAACCGATCAAGAATCGGTCGAGAATCAAGAAAAGCCAAATGAAACCCTAGATCTAAGAATGGGTTTTCAAGCAAAGAGGAAGATTTGTGGCTTGGGAAAAGGTTCTAAGGCTTTTACAGAGTTTTGGAAAGTTTTTGAAGTCCAGAAGGCGGGATATCATATGGGGTTAAACCCTAGGTATCGGGTTTATAAAGGAGGAGTAGCGCTTAAACTCTTTGAGCGAGACACCTCGTACTGCCTCGCTCAAGTTCTTTGAGCGAGACACTTCAGACTGCCTCGCTCAAACTCTTTGAGCGAGACACCTCAGGCTGCCTCGCTCAAACTCTTTGAGCGAGACACCTAAAGCTGCCTCGCTCAAACTCTTTGAGCGAGACACCTCATGCTGCCCTGCTCAAGTCCTTTGAGCAAGACACTTCAGATTGCCTCGCTCGCTTTCTTCAAGTGGGACAATTCCAGATATTACATACAGAAGCTTTCCTGGAAATCTGATATTCAGAAAACCAGACGACGCTTTTTCTCTGAATGATTCTCAAGACATTTCAATTACAACCCAAGTGGTGACCTTCAAGATGAAGATGATTAGTCAAAAATGCGACCCGACATTTCAATTCATTCAAATACAAAATGCAGCGGTTATTGAACTTCGAATATGGATAGCGACATCAGCGTACCGAGTTTGGCGAAGCAAAACACGGGCCTCTTCTACAAAGTTCCACGAGCGAAGCAAAGCATCTTATCAAAGTATTCGGACCCTCGATAAAATACGAGAGTCGAAAACTTTGGAGGGTATCTGTAGGCATTAAAATTGCTAAAGAACCTCAAATATGACTAAATTATGAGAAGATCGAAGGACAACGTCGTCGAAATCTCAAGAAGCCCAACAGGGAAGATTGTGTCCTTCTGATCGCGAGACACTTATGTATGCCTCGCCACTAGCGAGACACCTTGATGTGTCGCTCGGCGATTTACTCATGTGTGCCTCGCCACTAGCGAGACACCTTGATGTGTCTCGGCGATTAGCAGACACTTGTGTGTGTCTCGCCATGGCGAACACCTTGATGTGTCTCGCTATAGGCGAAACGCACTATGCCTGCATGGCGAGACACCGAATATTGGAAATGAGCCGTGAAAGGGTCTAAATTAATCTTTGGTGGGCCCCACTTGGCTTCATTAATGCAAAGAGGCGTTCGGACACTTGGATGGGCGGTTACCGCGCTGAAAATCATACAGTGATTTTAGGGCATTTAATCGTGCCTTAAAAGCGGGAAACCGTTACAATAGTGGATAGCGACATCAGCGTACCGAGTTTGGCGAAGCAAAACACGGGCCTCTTCTACAAAGTTCCACGAGCGAAGCAAAGCATCTTATCCAAAGTATTCCGGACCCTCGATAAAATACGAGGAGTCTCGAAAACTTTGGAGGGTATCTGTAGGCATTAAAATTGCTAAAGAACCTCAAATATGACTAAATTATGAGAAGATCAAGGACAACGTCGTCGAAATCTCAAGAAGCCCAACATTGGAAGATTGTGTCTCGCCACGGCGAGACACTTATGTATGCCTCGCCACTAGCGAGACACCTTGATGTGTCTCGCCACGAGCCGAACACTCATGTGTGCCTCGCCACTAGCGAGACACCTTGATGTGTCTCGGCGATTAGCAGACACTTGTGTGTGTCTCGCCATGGCGAGACACCTTGATGTGTCTCGCTATAGGCGAGCACTTACTTGTGCCTCGCCAAAGGCGAGACACCCAGAATATTGGAAATGAGCCGTGAAAGGGTCTAAATTAATGCTGGTGGGCCCCACTTGGCTTCATTAATGCAAAGAGACGTTCAGACACTTGGATGGGCGGTTACACGCTGAAAATACGCCCACGAGGCGTGATTTTAGGGCATTTAATCGTGCCTTAAAAGCAGGGAAACCGTTACAATAGCCGAGAGATGACATCGCCGCCAAATGAAGTCCATACCGCTCGCCGGCAGCTTAACACCGCCTCTCGCCCGAGCGAAGACAATTTCAGCCACGAGACAGCTCGGAAGCCGCTAACCGCAACTGAGCACTTATGATACTGGTTTTTCTTCAAAGGGCACGCCTCCCAAAGGCTATAAATACCCCTCTACGTCCACTTGGGCAGAGGATCGGCAATTTGAGATCAGACAAGCAGAGCTATTGCAAGGAGAGAGAGAATCCAAGCTTCCGGAGTTCAAGAACACGATCTACACGGAGATTCCTCGAGTTTAAGCTTTGACTTATTCTTGAGAAGAGTAGATATCTTACCTTGCTAAGATATTTGCTTCAGTTCTTGTTTCCCTTGCGAAGCATTAACTAAACCCCGTCGATTCGACGATCGTTGCTCGGTGGTCCACGGATTACGCGTCCCCGGCACAGGCAAAGTCCCACAAAAATAGGAGATCTACACTTGTAGCATCTTTTGTTCGAGTTTGTAAGAGAGTTATCTAAAATTCTTTGTAACTGAGAATAACAATTATAATTTTTCTCAAGTTTTGCAATGGAAACAACTTTCGACCCAAACAATATCAAAGTATATTTATTCCGCTAAACAATTTGATTTTTAAATAGTATTTAAATTCATAAATAAAAATTATTCCTTTATAATATATGATGTGTATATATATATATATATATATATATATATATATATATATATATATATATATATATATATATATATATATATATATATAAATCAAAATTTTCATTAGAAAACAGATTTAAGATAATTTAAGTTTTAAAAGCAAGACATTAAACTTAAGTAGAAATGGTAAGTGGGTTAAAAATATGACATCATATGTGCAATAATACAAATAATAAGTGATCAAATTTTAAACTAATATTTGATAGACAAATGAATCGAATATACATCAGGTTAAATTCTATTCGTTAGTAAATTCAATACTAAAAATATTTATTTAGTGGTAAATGAACTACCGAATCGAATATGACCGAATAGTTATTCAACAATTATCGAACTATTTGTTAATTATTTGGTTCATTTCCACCTTTTGCCAACTTGAAAAGTTAATTAATAACTAACTTACTTGATGAATCTTCAAACTCTCTAGTTATTAGTTAGTTTTGTACTCAAGTTAGTCTTTTTATGATAACTCTAAATATATTTTTAAGAATTATTTTTCAAAATAGTATACTCTATCCTAGTTCTAACTTAGAATTTTATTGAAAATAATAAAATTTTTCATGATTAACTAAGAGTGGATAACAAG
Source organism: Asparagus setaceus (assembly GCA_012295165.1). Taxonomy (NCBI): domain Eukaryota; kingdom Viridiplantae; phylum Streptophyta; class Magnoliopsida; order Asparagales; family Asparagaceae; genus Asparagus; species Asparagus setaceus. The sequence continues at coordinate 69,280,547 of CM022703.1, read as the reverse complement.
TTCTCAAAGTTCTCTTGATCTAGATATTTGTCAAGTTACATATATACATATAAATGTATATATACTAACTCAAAAAAAAGAGTGTGAAAAATGGGCACAAATAAAATCTTGAACTCGAGATGATTCTATCTTATTAAATCTAAGTTAACCGAGTAATTAAGTCCTAAGAGTATTTCTATACTAATAACCTAAGCCCAATTTGTTGGGATCTATTGGCCCATAGCTCGTTACATGGTCACTTAGAAAAGCCCGATAAAGTAGAAAAAATCAATAAGGAATGAAAAGATATATGTATATACATGTAAAAATACTTATATATGTATGTGTGTGTGTGTATATATATATATATATATATATATATATATATATATATATATATATATATATATATATATATATATAGTGTGACTCATTTTTAAATGAAATACCAAGAGATAGCCATGTGGTGAGGCCTTGCTAGTCACATCAAAGGTGTGGACCTTACCACTCTATCTCTTGGTAGCTCATTGAGCAAAATGAGCCACCTCATATCCATTATTTTATATATATATGTGTGTGTAGTGTGTCAAGGCAAGGCCACAGATTCATGGAAAATAAATTGATCAAGAGGCTTAAGAATTGTTTGAAACAAAGAGTTAACTTGTTCCTTTTAGAATTTCAGATAAATTTCTAAGTTAGACTTGGTTTTGTATAGCTATAATGAAAAGATTTTCTAAAAGATTTATGTTGGGGTTATGCATAAAAGTATTTTCTTAAGAATAAACTAACTCTAATTAGATTTATTAAAGATCTCATTATATATATATATATATATATATATATATATATATATATATATATATATATATATATATATATATATATATATATATATATTTATTGTTATAGGTATTATTATATATAAGTATACTACATCTAAATATATTATATCTAAGTATATATATGTAAATCAAATAAATTAATTATATATTGACTTCTTTAAAATTGGCAAGTTGATCGAATTTTGTGGGTATATTTACTAAAACCCTCACAATACGACAACACATCCACTATGGTAACCTAGGGGTTTAAAAGTTTGTTGTATGTGCTAAATACAACCGTGATTCCTGTAAAAGTGAGTTAGAATTTCTTTTTCTTTCTTTTTATTTTTTTCCTTGCTAGAGGACTAGCGAAGCTTAGGTGTGGGGATATTTGATTATCATATTTTATTATACTTTTATATTCTCATTATCTCTTTTATTTTAAATAAAAATATTTGCTAATAATATTTTTATCTTAATTTGAAGATAATAAATATTTAAAGAATAAAAGACTGAATGGACCAATTCTTCTTATTTTTCAAGACTTTATTAAAGCCTACAAAAAGCTTAAAAGCCCAAAGAAAATGGAGTCAACATAGTTTATTATAATTATGTTACAAACTAATCGATGAACTCATTGATAAGCTCATCGATGAGCCCATCAATGAGCTCATTGATTAGAGTGTAATAGAATCGATCGATGGTAGATTTTTTTCTCCCATAACCCTAGCTGATCCAAGGGCTGAGGTTGAAGGTTGTAGGCTATAAATTAAAGGATAGTGTGAGGGGTTGAGGTGTGAAAAATTTTATAAAATCCTTTTGGAGAGAAGGGTCACTCTTAATTGAGAAGACCTTCCAAATTTTAAAGTTTTTATTTACAATAAATACAAAATTTTCTTCCATTTTAATTTTTGTTCTTCTTCTATTTTGATAATGAAGATGAAGATCTGTTTATAATGGGCCAACCCCTTGCAATGTAAGTTTTATTTTTCTCTTTTATTTTTTATTTTATAATTGTATGTTTTAGGATTTTATTTCTTGCTTTTATTTCATGTTTGGTTGATTAGATATATTACTTTGTAGTATAGATTTATTTCATGCTTTGTAGTGTAGATTTATTTTCTTGCTCTTTTATTGCTTTGTAGTGTAGATTTTATTTTTTATTTCTTATTTATGCTTTATTTTCTTTCTTTTTTTATATACTTTGTAATTTAGATTTACTTTCTTGCTTTTAATGCTTTCTAGTATAGATTTTTCTCCTTTGTTTTTATTTTATAATATGAGTAGTTAATTTTATAGGAAATCTAGGATTAGATGAAACTAGTTTAACTTTCTTTTATGTTTTGATTTGCTCTCTTTGTGCTTAAAATGATCATGTTAGGATAATCATGTAGAGAGCTATTTGGTAAAAAAAAAGTTTGATAGTCTTTGTTTTCCTTGAGTGGTTTGATAGGTTATGCTTATTCAATCCTAGTATTATTATCTAGTTGTTTATTCTTTTTATGAATAATAATATTGATTAGATGTGAAATTGATTGGTTATACTTGTTTTGAGTTACTTAATAGTCTATGCTTGGGAATTTTAAAGTAATATGTGAACAAAGAGAGTAATTCTTAAATGCAATTTAAAATTAAGTGCATTCAATCCTAGATTTCTATTCTCCTCTCAAGATTTCCACCATCTTTTCATTCACTTCTTGTTTTGATTTGATTTTGTTTAGATTTATTTTTAGCCAAGCGACTTGGTGCTCAATAAATAGATTTTGGAGTACCGATGGCATATATTATAAATATTATCCGCAATAATCGCTCACTCATTTCCGTTTACATCGCTACAATCCGTTATTTATTTAACTTTCATGGGTTATTTAAGAAAAAAAATATTTGTCCACCTTCACACAGACTCCTAATTGCTCCGGCCAGTGACCATTCGATGGAAGAGCGCGACCTCATCGCCGGCAACATCGGATCTATAGTAGAAATTGGCCATGGAGTGGTTGCGATGGCCACATACGAACTCCTTTATTCGCATCTGAATTTGTGATCAGCGATAACATGGAGTGGTTGCGGCGGCCACAGACGAACTCCTTTGCTGGCACCTGAATTCACGATCGGCGTTGTTGCTGCACATTTTATAATTCTTTCTTTTGCTTTTTCTTTTAAACTACTTTAGGCAACTGATGTGTTGTGAATATGTGTCAAGATTGCAAGTGCACAATCAAGCTATAGTATAGTTACAATGTCAATCCCTCGAGGAAGGTGTTGTAGGAAATAATCTAAATTGGATCCTAGATTTGTGTGTAGATAATTAGGAGTAAAAGTGTAAATGTGGAGAGATAAGGAGAGTGTGTAATTATTTACAAATAACAGAAAACTAGATCAAGAGGGGAGAAAGAGAGATGAATAATATCAAGAAAATAAATTAAAAAAATAAAGATTAAAATAGAAAAGAATAAAATCAATAAAGAGAAATTTGACCAAAAGAGGAAAAATCACAACAAGTAACAGATGGAGGAAATCAATAAGAAAAATGAGGAATCTAGAATTGAATCCACTATTTAAATTCATTTAGGATTTAAAACTACTTTCTTTTATATCACATTTCACTTTAGATTTATTAAACATAGACTATCAAACCACTTAAGAAAAGCATAACCTATCAAATTATCATCCAAGTAAAATCAACATTCATGAAAAGAACAACAACTAGATATTAATTCTAGAATTCATAAGCATAATCTATTAAACCACTCAAGATAAGCATAGACTATCAAATTCTTCTTCTATCAATTAGTTCTCTAGTTGATTATCCTAAACATGATTATTTTAAGCACAAGAGAGCAATCCATAAATTATAAAAAAATTCAAACTAGTTTCATACAATTCTAGAATTCCTACAAGATTTTAGTTACACATCTTAGAAAATAAAAACAAAGAAATAAAATTTAGACTAGTGATCATGAAAGGAGAAAAAAATAAAACTAACTATAAAAGTAAGAACAATAACAAGAAAATAAAGATCTAAACTATGAGCATAAAAGTAAATCTAAAATAAAAATGCAAGAAAGTAAATCTATACTATAAAATAAAAATGCAAGAAAATAAATAAAATAAAAGAGCATAAAAGTAAATCTATACTATGAATTAAAAGCATGAAATATAAAACTAACTACAACAAGAAATTAAACTAATTACAAGAGAAGAAGAAGGCTTACATTGCAAGAGAGTTCTAACCACTTGAAGAAAATCTTCATCTTCATCAATCAATAAAGAGAAGAAAAGAAAAATATGAAGAGGTAAAAATTCTTTTATTAATTATAAATAAATTTTATAATTTTATAAGGTCGTCTCAATTAAGAGTAACCTTCCTCCCCAAATAGAGTTTTTCAAAATTTTTCACACTCAAACCCTCACTCTCTCCCTCTGTTTATAGAGTATTACAATCAATATTAGTCCTTAGATCAAGCTTAAGCCCTAAGTTACATAATTTCAGCCTTTAATTCGTAACTACTTACTAGGTATCGATCTTGGTATCGATACCCTATCGATATAGGTATCGATACTAGTATCGATGCTAGTATCAATACTAGTATCGATAATCTGATATGCCAGATGGCTTCATCTCATCGAGATAGGCTATTTTCATATATTATATGTTAGATTTCGCTTTCCGGATTGGGAGATAATGCTATTTTTGCGACTGGCCATCCTCAATATGAATTTGATTTGATTTCTTTTTATATTGGATCCTTGTCTTTTCGGCTACTGTAGGCTACTTGGCTTGATCCTGTACTCCAATAAAAGGTTAAAAAATGAGGAAATTTGAGTTCTTTTTTATAGCTCTTATTAATTCTTTATTTCCTGCAGATTAAGAGGAAAACACATTATTAGTGATATATTTATTTAAATAACATAGATAATGAGGGTATAAAAGTGTAATAAAATATGATGATTAAATTTTCCCACACCTAAATTTTTGCTAGTCCTCTAGCAAAGAAAGAAAATGAAAAGGAAAGGAAGATAAATCCTAACTCAATTTTGCGGGAATCACGGTTGTACTTAAGCATACAACAAGCCTTTAAACCCTAGGTCACCCCAGAGGATGAGTTGTAGTCTCGTGAGGGTTTGCAGTGAATATACCTATAAAATTCAGTCAACTTGTCAATTTAAAGAAGTCAATGTATCTTTAAATAATCTAATTATAGTTAATTTTTGCTCAAGAAAATGTTTTTATGTATCACTCCAAAGTAAATCTCATAGAAATATTTTTCATTATAGTTATATGAAACCAAATCTAACTTAGAAATTTAATTAAAAGTTTTGAAAAGAATATGTTAACTAGTTGTTTTAAATAATTTTTAAGTCTCTTAATCTATTTATTTTTCAAGAACTTATATACAAATAAAACTATATATATATAAAAATTGTTAGTATTTTTTTCTTTTGTTTTCTTTTGTTTTCTTTTTTACACTCTTTATTCCTTGGTGATTTTGTTCTACTTTATCGGGCTTTCTAAGTGACCATTTAACGAGTTTTGGGCCAATAAATCACAACCCAATTGAGCTTAGGTCATTAAGTATGGAAATACTCCTCGGGCTTAATTACTCGATCAACTTAGGCTTAGTAAGATAGAACCACCTTGGATTTCAAGAGAATTTTTATTGGTGCCCATTTTTCGCACTCTTCTTTTACAAAGTTAGTTTTTTCTTCTAATATATATATGTGTATATGTATATATGTATCTTGAAAAATATTTAGATCAAGGCGACTAGCAAAATTATTTTCTAACTCTAAGCTAAGCATGCAAAAATTTCATTACTTTAATAAAAGTCTAAGTTAAGACTTTATTGAAGTATACTACTTTGAAAATTATCTCTTAGAACTTTATTTGGAGTTATTATAAAAGGTTAACTTGAATATAAAAACTAACTAAGTACTAGAGAGATTAAAATTTTATAAAGTAGGATCAATTATTAATTAACTCTATCAAGTTGGCAAGTGATAATTTTTTTAGAAAAAGAAGAGAAAAGAAAATATGACATAGAAAGAAGAGAAAAGGAAAAAAGGTAAAATAAAGAGGAAAAATGACAAGTTCCCACCCCACACCTAAATTTTGCATTGTCCTCAATGCAAACTCTATGATGAACAAAGTAAAATAGATAAGAAATGAAGCACTTACATTTATTTAGTTGATCTAGAATAATGATAAAATCTGTAATTATCTTGGTATGAGGAGGATGAAGTCAAAAATTTTTCTTTTTCTCTTTTTTTATTTTTTATTTTTTTATTTTTTCTAAAATAACAAGAAACTCTCAAATAAGAGAAGAATAAATTATTTTTATTATTCTTATTATTATGATGCAAAAGTAAAGATGTAGAATGATGGACTAAAAATAAAAAGCTCATACTCTATATCAAATCCTACCTTATTCTGAAAATTCTACCCCAAATTTTAAAGAAGTTTATAATGATAAACTCAAAGATGTGTTTAAATTCTATACACTCAGAAGTTTTAATAACTTTTGCAACATAAAGGCGGTAAGAAGGAGGTTATGTATGTTGCGGTAAAAGTCGGTTTGATTGTCATTGATTTGAACTTTGCTTACAGCTTCTTTGGCCTACAACAAAATTCAAAACAAATTACCTTTTATTTTAAGACGTACAATGAAAATCAAAAAAGATTACAACTTTTATCCTTCGAACAAACACGAGGATCTCGTTATATCGAGGTCCCGCTTGCGTCAGGTTCTTTGCTGTCTTGGGGACTTTTGTGTCAGTGGACCACCGCGCAATCCCGATCGGTAGAGACCGGGTTCGAACTACAGATGTAGAGGGGCTCGTTTCCGCGAAGGAAGCGAAGCGCTGAGAGGATCACACTCCGCGAAGGAGAGGATCGCTGGCGGGTGAGATCTACTAGGAGAAATCCTGGCGCTATCCACGAGATTAAGGCGAAGCTTAACCTAGAGGGTATCGTAGTTCGACCGAATTGATTACCTTCGATTGAAGATCGGCGTTGGTGAACTTGTGCTCGCCGGTGCTTTCGGAAGCGTCGTCGGCGATCTTGCGAGGGCTCTCTTCGGTGTCGAGAAAATCCCCAAAATCAAGCTCTAACCTCCCAAAAATCCCCACCAATGAAGAGAACCCCCTATTTATAGAATAGGGGGTATGTCTTCGGCCACTTGGTAGAGAGCACCTCGGTAAGATTGGCGAGGTGGCTCGACAAAGTGGCGAACCTCTGAACACTTGGAGGCACCTCGACCAGTTGGTAGGGTGGCTCGACAAAGTGCTGAACCACCTTAACCACTTGGCCGAGGTGTCGCTTTGCCTCGTTTCTTCCGCCGTTTTCGCGTTGTTTTCCGGCGTTTTTATCTTTCAGGCTTGGGCTCCGTCTGTACTTGATTCCGGAACTAATTCTTGGTTCGTTCCGGTTCAACGGTCCTGAAATCCGATCATCCGTTCAAGTCCGGCTTAAGCCGTGCTTGTGACGTTGTGGGTTTGCCGTCGGGTTCGCGTCTCAACCATTCGACGTCCGTATCATTCGATGGGTTGTCATTTGCTGACTCCCCGTCACGAGTTGGTTTCGGGGATCTTGTAAGTATTTTTAAGCCTCTGAGATACCCCTCCAAAGCGTCTCGGTCGATTCTTGATGAGTGCGGGATGCTTTGGACATGATGGTTCGGCCTTGATGGTGAGGGTCCCAAAAGATAGCTTCAAGTCTTTGATTCTTTCAGACCATCCAGTTCTTTATAGGATTTCTGATAAGATCACGGTGCTGCATTCATTGTCTGACCGCTTGTTAAAATCTTGTTTTGAAGCTGGTGGGTGAGTTTTGTTTGTAACTCGTGTCGGTTGGTTGTTGTTTGACTAACCATCGGACTTTTGGACTTCTCCGTATGCCGGCGAACTCCTCGTTGGCGACACGTTGATTGTGTCGAATACATGAAATTTCATAACCCTCAATCGGCTAACTCTCCCGTCATCACGTGTGTTGTTGGTTTAACCACAGCGGGAGAACTGATCTTTTCATGGAGATATCCTCGAGGATTCCTTGTTGAAACAGGAGACCATTTGGTTTTCAACCATCGTTCTAGCCTTCAGTCGGCGAGTGCGATGTTTTGACCGGCGCGGATTCAAACCGTTGATCAGTGAATCCTTCAGCGGCGACGCGTTGGTTGGCGTTGCTACTGTATTACTCCTTGTTGGAGTGCATTCATCCATAGTAGGAGGAATTCTTCCTGGGATTTATTCCAATCCCAAATCGCTGATTGGTGGGCCCTACAGTGGGAGGAGTTCTTTCAAGGTAGAACGCGTTGTCCGGCGTCAATATAAGCCTCGTCAGAATTCATAAATTCATCCCTCTTTAAGGTTCCACAATGGGGGAAAATTGAGGGTTATTGAGTTATCCCTAAGAATATTTTTTGTGAGAATATTCTTTCGGGAACTTCTCGATGAATTAGGAAACAGTTTATACTCATAATCCCGGTTGGAGTAGGATTGGCGACGCTGATCGGCCGATGCAATCCGCATCGATCGAAGTTATCCTAAGAATATTTCTTGTGAAAATATTCTTCCGAACTTCTCGACAAATTAGGAAACAGCTTTATACTGTAATCCTAGTTAGAGTAGGATTAGGCGGCGTTGATCGTCGATGCAATCCATACGATCGAGTTATCCTAAGAATATTTCTTGTGAAAATATTCTTCGGGAACTTCGACAAATTAGGAAACAGCTTTATACTGTAATCCTAGTTGGAGTAAGATTGGCGACGCTGATCGGCCGATGCAATCCAAGACGATCGAAGTTATCCTAAGAATATTTCTTGTGAAAATATTCTTCGGGAACTTCGACAAATTAGGAAACAGCTTTATACTGTAATCCTAGTTGGAGTAGGATTGGGCGACGTTGATCGGCGTCGATGCAATCCGCGACGATCGAAGTTATCCTAAGAATATTTCTTGTGAGAATATTCTTCCGAACTTCTCGACAAATTAGGAAACAATTTATACTCGTAATCCTAGTTGGGTAGGTTGGGCGTTGATGCGTCGATGCAATCCTGCGATCAGTTATCCTAAGAATATTTCTTGTGAAAATATTCTTGGGAACTTCGACAAATCAGAAACAGCTTTATACTGTAATCCTAGTTGAGTAGGATTGGGCGACGCTGATCGGCGCCGATGCAATCCGCGACGATCGAAGTTATCCTAAGAATATTTGTGAAAATATTCTTCCGAGAACTTCTCGACAAATTAGGAAACAGTTTATACTCGTAATCCTAGTTGGAGTAGGATTGGGCGACGCGTTGATTGGCGTCGATACAAGCCGTGGGGTGTTATCCTGCCGAATAAATCTTCAGAATTTTTCCAAATATAGCGGAGGGAGTAGGAGCCAATTAACGGACCGATTTGGCACTATTTTGACATCCGGATAAGGTTCCAATTAGGGCTCCTAATTAGGGGCTGATTAGAGTCCTAATTGGAATTGATTTGGGCTTCAATTAGAATTCCTACTTGTTGCCAAATAAGAGTCCTTATTCAAAGAGGATTGGGTCCATATGGAGTTGTTATAAATACCCATAAATCCTCCTCTCCTTTGACCTAGGCCGCCCCCTTCTCTGTGGTTTGCTCTTGTTTTCTTCTCCTCTCGCGCCGTCTCGTCTCCTCCGATCAACGAGGTATGTGCACGAGGGTTTTGTAAATTCTTTTTCTTCTTTTCTTCCCTTTTTTGTGCAGGCCTGAGCCACGAGGAAAGAGGCAGTCTTGTCAATGGCAATGGCGCCAGGCGGCGGTGCCGGCGGCGGTATTGTATGCTGCAGGCTGGCAGCGGCGCCAGCATGACGCCGCTATGCCATTTAGGCGGCGCCACGCCTTGTATTTGAAGCTCTTCGCGCCGGCCTTGGCGGCCAGGCGGTAGTGCTTGCCGGCGTCTTGGCGCCAGGTGCTGATCTTGCCCGGTGCGAAGCGGGTGTCTTTAGTGCAGCCGGCGCCAGGACACTCGTCGGGTTCTCGGCGTCGGATTGTGTAGCTTTTGGCCATGTATCGACTTTTGTTGTATTTTGCGGCTTCGATGTCGTCGGGAGGTCCGCAGCGCTCAGAGGCCGGTCGACTTCGCCGCGCCAGCGTGAATCGCAGCGCCTCCTTCTTTCGGTGGTGCGCCAACTTATTATCTTCGTGTATATCGTTATATCCGCCGCTCTCCTTTGTGAGGCGATTGGGAAGAGCCGAATCCTCCTTTGTGGGGACCGACGCTTCGATTGTGTACACTCGTTGTGACCCGCCGTTCTCCTTTGTGGCGATTGGGAAGAGCCGAAATCCTCCTTTGTGGGGACCTACGCTTCAATGATCACCCGTCTCAATATCCTTAACGGGAGCGATTTCATACCGTACCCTTACTCTGTAGAACGGAGCACATTACCGCTTGATTTGCGCGGCTATATTTATCGTTCTCCGGGTATTCGATACGGATGAAATCGTCGTACCCGTTATCAGGTCGTGACTCGATCTATGCAAGATGAATTCAACGCCTTTTACTAGCGAATATTTTCGATTTGGTTGATTATTCCTCGGCACTTTTCCGGCTTACGCGGTTGATGGACGCCATAGCGGATACTATTCCACGTGTGACGATCCCTCGATTTTTATCTCGCCTCGATTTGCACCCGGTACACCAGCGGACACGATTCAGGCTATATCTGAGGGGAATTCTCGCATTCTCCGACGATTGGTTAGCGATGCGCCACTTGTAAAGACACCACCCATCAACCTTTGCGAAAAATAGATTACCTATTGCGATTGGTTAAGGATCGGATCTGACTTTTCGAGTGGCGGTGGTTGAACCAAGACGGCGGAGGTCCCTTGTATATTCCTCGGATACCTCGTCAGCACTCATTAGCGATTTGGACACCCGCGGTGACGACCGGTATGTCTGGCGTTTGACCGAGGAGCGTGATCACATTCATTGCGGATTTATTTCCCAGCAGCCCGTTCCGGGTTCCAACAGAAATCGCGTCGTCGGTCTTCACCCTGGGGTTGTAGGGCTGGACACACCGCCCCGTGACGAGCTTTCTGTTCCTGCCTCGACCCTGAAGAATCGTCTCGTTCTGTTGGGGCGAGAGATGTCGTCATCCAGTCATAGGTTTTACGGCTAGGTTCATTCCTCCAGCAAACACTGGTGGGGTCGCTTGACCGATTATGTCCTCAACCGATGGGATGAAGAACTTCGCGCTTGCGGCCTGCATTCAGCGATTCGTGCCACCATGTATGGCCTTCCAATCAGCGTCAACCATTTCTTTGCCTTATTCGAACTTTATAATCCAGATTCGAATACGTTCTTCACTAAACACGGTGAATTGGGGCTGGCTCTTCATGAGATGTACCGAATCTCAGATTTACCCATGGGGAAGATGCTGTATCAGGAATACTTCCCTTCCAATCAGGAACTGAGTCGGCTAAAGAAACACACACCTGACCGTTACGAGACTTTGTGGGACCTCACTTGTCATTATCATATAGCTCTGGCCCAATCTGAACCTTGCGCCAAAAGGAAATTGCAAGTGAGTCTGAAGCAGTTCGCCAATTATTTGTTCCAGCATTTGGAGGACAAATCTGGCGAGGAAATATGTGAACTGTCACCGCTCACTCCCTCAGAGGTTAATGAACTGATCAAGAGTGCGAGGCTAACTCCTATCTTTCGACCACGAGGGGCGGTTTTCCTTCAGGGACGAAATTTGCAACCTTTCTGTAGCATGCGGTGAAGCCCATCCGGCCAACGACTCTCCTAGCCGGCTATCTCGCAATCTGGCTAAAGAAATGCGTGGTTCCCTATCAATCTGATGATGCCTTACCTTTGGAGGTCCTTTTCCCTGCAGTTCAGCTTGCCCACAAGAAGGAACTCTCTCTCCTTCCGGTAATGGTGGCCAACATTCACCGTGGATTGCGGCATATAGTTCGGGCGTTTACTCAGAGAAAAGACGAGCCATCATCACGTATTCCTTCCGTTCGAGTAGAGCTCCCGTATACCTACTTGATGGCCTGGTTGGTCCTTCATCGTCCCGACATGATGTCGGCGCCGGGTTCTACAGATTTGTCTACTCCTTTCTTGCGGTTGGTAGGGGATTGCAGATGGAAGGGACGTGGCTGCGAGATCAAGAAAGCAGTCTGGATTCACAAAGGGTGGATCTTTTCGGATATTTTCCTCGATTCTACGGTCAATATGGTGAGTCCTTGGTCGACGAGGAGGTGCCGGCACGCCAGACTTCACTTGACATGGTACATTTCAAGCGGCTAGTGAATATCGGGCGAGGGTATCTCACTTTCGAGTAAAGGAGGAATGCTTCATTGAGCCTTATTTTCCTGTCGTTTTGCTCGCCCGGTTTGGTTCACGACCAACTTTATGTTGGGAACCCAAACCGGCGACTCGGACTTCGAGGTGGACTTGTGGATGGCCTTCAAGCATGGTTGTGGGCGTCATGGGATGTACGGTGCTAGATTGATCTCGAGCTCGAGCCGGTCATTTGGAGTCGACATTCCTTCATTGTAGTTGGCTATTAGTAGCTAACGAGCGAGTCCCTGTGAGGGCTATCTCAGACCTGGTGGCCGAAGCGACGTCGCGAGCTCAGGTTGCCACTCGAACTCAGAAGAAGCGTCGCCAAACTCCTCCGGCGACTGAAATTGCGGAGGAGTTCCCGAGTTCTGTTGCCGGGACTTTAGGAGAGGACCGAGTGGAGACTGCCATTCACGAGAAGGACCTCGGTACTCTCTCCTTTTCCCCTTCGTTTCCCCTCCTTTCTATTAGATTTCTCATTCAATTGAATTTTCAAGAAAATCTGTTGGAGAAGAAGAGTTTCAACCTTCTCAAGGGGTTAAACGAAAGAGGTTAGTCCATAGGACTCGGGTGAATTCTCAGTCCTTTGATATAGACTTGACCAGCGATGATCCAGTCAGCGACGGAGGTAATAACTTGCCCTGATGTAACCTAAAGTTTTCGGCTTTTGGAGACTAACATTTCCCCATTCCCATGCAGGGGGCTTTGATTTTCCTCACCATGATTTTGCTGAACCTAGTTCCACTCATGTTGAGCCTAGCTTCACTCAACAGATGTATGGAGCTATGGCGGAGGATTATGGGAATACCAATGTAGGACCTAATTCGGTGGAACCAGGTACGTCTAACATTGATAATTCCGCTTCTGGATGGCGAATGCGAAATTTTCGGAATTAGTCCCCACTAATTGCCTCTTCGCTCTTTGCTCTTTTAGAGAAATTGCGGGAGACAAATGCGCAAACCGAGATTAGGCAAGGTAACTCCGCCGTAGGAGGTAAGTCGCCTTACGATTGTTTGCCCATTTTCGGTGGCCTTTGTTCTTTTCTAACGCTTTCCCTTTTCAGACTTCTCGATGGAGGATTTCATGGAATCAGTGCATGCGATGGCAACACGTGGATGACCTACTACGCGCACTGTCGCAGGATGGCGATGCTCTTGGTGAAGACTTAACCGAGGCCACAATCCCCGAGGAAGGTATGAATTTTCTCTTCGATTAATTATAGGACCAGCCACTTGGCTAATACTACTATAATTTGAGAAATTCTCTCCATATAGTGGCAGACACTCCTCTTCCCGCTGCCTTCTCAGAATCAGCTACCACAGCGACTGTTGAGATAGATGATCACGAGGTCATTGCGGTTAACGGCGTCGGCGCTAGATCGCCTACAGTAGACTTCGCTAGTCTCTGAAACTACACCGAAGGAAACTGGTAGAAGTCCTTTAGCCAAATAAGTTTTCACCAATTTTTGACTGAAGTTTCTAAAGTGTTCTCTTCTTCCGTGTAGAGCCTACATCCCGACTCCATGATGCGGTGAGGCGTTGTATTTGGATGAAGATCCATCCCATCTTATTATCCGTTTGGAAATGCGCTCATTCTTCTTTGGTGAACACGGTGATCGAAAAGGTTCTTCATGGCGGGTTTTCTCTTCATCGATTCAAACCCTTTGCTTGATCCCGGATGACCTTGATCACGGGATATGGGTTTTCTGGTGGCTCGAGCCATTCTTGACGACCTCGCTTTGTCTAGAGGAAGCTTGAGGCTGCAAGAACTTCTGGCGGTTGGGGCTTCTCGTATATTCTTTCGGGGTGTAGCGATTAGAGCTGGCCGATGCTTCGTGTTTTCTTGGACTCGAGGTCGAGATCTCGAAGAAGCGCCCGTCACCAGCTGTTATTCTTGAGACATATTCCTCCTAAGCCATGTCGGTGATATTGTAGCGAGTCGCGGAGAGGATAATATTGCTTTCGAGGGCGGCTCCATGCCGAGAAGATAAGATGGCGGTTTGGAGCTAGATAAGGCTAACAAAGCGAAGCTTTCATCGTCGCATCTAAGGAACTTCGAGCTATCGAGAGCAAAGGCTGGTGAGATGGAAGAAGCGACTCTGAAGACGAATACCGATGGCGTCCTTCCGAGTGAGCTGCAGGAGGAACTCCACGAGGTTTACAATGGTGAAGTGACTCAGCTTGAACAACAAATCCTTTACCATAGACTTGATGTTTAAACAGTTGTAGCTCCTTCTATATTTGCTTCAAATGAATAAGATTTCTTACTTCATTGTTTATTATGATTCTTTTACTTCCTCTGAAATAATTAACCATAATACTTATAGGATTTTTGGCAAACCCTCAGCCATCAACGGGTTTGATTAGCCTTTACCAACCACCGTTTGAGTTGGGCTAGCGTGCAGATTATCTAAATCCGTTCTACACACAACGTTGTGCTAAAAGAATAAAACTCTCTTAGACTTAATGTTACGATATTGAATACGTAGGCTTCACGGGAATAGACTACCCGGCAACGCGTGTTAGGCGTTGGCTTTATCCCTTCTTAGGCTTCGGGATAAAATTCCCGAATCGAAATCGGTGTCTTCTTCAATCGGAGAAAGACTAAACCGGCAATGCGTGTGGCGTTGACTTTATCCTTCTTAGGCTTCGATAAAATACCCCGAATCGAACTCGGTGTCTTCTTCAATCGGAGAAAGACTAAACCGGCAATGCGTGTGGCGTTGACTTTAGGGTTATTAGCCAACCCCGACCTTCAACGGGTTTGATGAGCCTTTACCAACTACCGTTTGAGTTGGGCTAGCATGTAGATTATCTAAGTCCGTTCTACACACAACGTTGTGCTAAAAGAATAAAACTCTCTTAGACTTAATGCTACGATGTTGAATCATTGAAGCCGTCTTTTCACGGGAAGACTAACGGCAACACGCGTGTTAGGCGTTGGCTTTATCCTTCTTAGGCTTCGATAAAATACCCCGAATAAATCGATGTCTTCTTCAATCGGAAAAAGACTAAACCGACAGCGTGTGTAGGCGTTGGCTTTATCCTTCTTAGGCTTCGATAAAATACCCCGAATCGAACTCGGTGTCTTCTTTTGACCGGAGAATGACTGAACCGGTTGAGATTGATTGGTGTGGGAAAGGAAGAATGTATTCTATTCCCCAGAATGAATCTAACAGCAGGTTCCCTGCCGTGGGAATTGAAAAGGACTCAGGTGACCTTGATCGGACAACTGGTGCGAAAATCCGGCGCATACCTTGATCGGCGCTACGAGGAGATGTGGAACTAAGAGTGGGATCTCCACTCAGAAGCTGAAAGGACTCGAGTGACCTCAGGCGGATAACACAGTGCGAAAATCGGTGCATACCGGTCGGCGCTACCAGGAGAGATGTGGAACTAAGAGTGGGGTCTCCACTCAGAGAGCGAAAGGACTCGAGGTGACCTTGGCGGACAACACAGTGCGAAAATCGGCGCATACCGGTCGGCGCTACCAAGGAGAGATGTGGAACTAAGAGTGGGGTCTCCACTCAGAGAACGAAAGGACTCGGGTGACCTTGGCGGACAACACAGTGCGAAAATCGGTGCATACCTTGGTCGGCGCTACGAGGAGAGATGTGGAACTAAGAGTGGGATCTCCACTCAGAAGCGAAAGGACTCGGGTGACCTTGACGGACAACACAGTGCGAAAATCGGCGCATACCGGTCGGCGCTACCAAGGAGAGATGTGGAACTAAGAGTGGGATCTCCACCGAGAACCGAAGGACTCAGTGACCTTCAGCGACAACCCGGTCTGAAAATCCCTACAAGATACCTTCACCGGCGCTACCAAGGAGAGATGTGGAACTAAGAGTGGGATCTCCACTCCGAGAACCGAAAGGACTCAGTGACCTTCAAAGGACAACCCGGTCTGAAAATCCCTACAAGATACCTTCACCGGTGCTACCAAGGAGAGATGTGGAACTAAGAGTGGGATCTCCACCGAGAACCGAAGGACTCGTGACCTTCAAAGGACAACCCGGTCTGAAAATCCCTACAAGATACCTTCACCGGCGCTACCAAGGAGAGATGTGGAACTAAGAGTGGGATCTCCACTCCGAGAACCGAAAGGACTCGTGACCTTCAAAGGACAACCCGGTCTGAAAATCCCTACAAGATACCTTCACGCTACCAAGGAGAGAGGATGGACAGAACCTTTCCGTTTTGCCACGAAAAGGATCTTACACTTGGAGAGGAAGAATTTTATATTCTATCTCCGGCGTGAAAGAAATCTTGATTAGGCCTCTTGTTCCTAGAAGGAATCGAGAGGAGATTGTGGTAATGTACCAGGAAATTTGTAGACCCACCGTCAAGGAGTTTGATCGGTGGGGGAAATTATGTTGGAGGATAAATCTAGGGTTATCCTCAAGGAAAGTGGGTGAAACCTCCCACGAGGAACTTCCCGTTGAACCGGGTTATCCTGAAGATACTAGGGGTAGTATTTCTTCAGAACTTCCCATTTATCTAAGATAATTGCTCTGGTCGCCATTTTGGGTAATTAGGCGGTATGCACCATTGAGTAGACCGCTTCTATTACAAACGGACCCTCCCATTTAGGTTCGAATTTACCTTTCTTCTTGGAAGTGAGGATTACGCCGAAAGCGCAAATGGTGACTCAGATCTCCTCCTTAAAGGTTCTCTGTCGAACTTTCTTGTTGAAAGCCCTCGACATCCTAGCTTGGTAGAACTCGATGCATTGTTGAGCTCCCAGGCGCCTTTCATCTAACATCTCAAGCTCTTCGAGATGTTTTTGATGTAGTTCTTCGGTCGTCATCTCTGATAAGGCGACGCCGGTGACGAATCGATTTCCAACGGAGAATTGCTTCACACCCAGACCGTAGAGTACCGGTAGCTCCTCGCATGCACGCATCGCTGTGTGATATGCCCGAGTGCTTCTCCGAAGTTTATCGCCCCAGCCTCGCTTGTTATTCTTCACAAGCTTCGATAGAATTTTGATGATTGTCTTGTTGAACTTCACCAATCCTGGCTTGTTGGATTATAGGTGCTGACGAGACGCCTTGTATCTTGAATTTCATAAAACGATGAAGGAATTCGATGAGCTGAGGACGTTGTCATGCGATCCGTCTTGGAACACCGTGTCGGTAGATGACATGGTGCTTGATAAATTGATGGCGGTACTGCCTTTACTTCTTTTAGCGGGATTGCTTCTTTCACTTGGAGAAGTAATCGGTGATCGCTAGAATAAACCGACGCTTTGACCGACGGAGGAAAGATGGGACCTACAACGCCCATTCCCCATGTCTCAATGGCCGTGATGTAGCCGGCTGATGCAGCTTGCTCGAGGCCGATAATTATAATTGGAATTTGACACGCTGCGGACATTTCGGAATATTCGACCGGCTGCTAACCATTGTTGGCCAAAAGTAGCCCATTCTCCTGATTCGATCGTAGAGTTTGGGACTAGGTTGGTGTGCACCACATTCACCTTCGTGTGCTTCCCGAAGGACCTCTTCTGCCTCTTTGTTTGAAAGGCATCGGAGTAAAAGACCGTCGTACCCCCGGCGATATAACATCCGGGTCTCCGTGTCGTAGAAGAATCTTGGAGCTCTACGCCGGATTGATTCTCTTTCCTTAGCGTCTTCTGGCAAGATACCATGTAAGACGTAGTCGATGATAGGAAAGCGCCAATCTCGAGGCTCCAATTTGGTCTGGGTCGCATATACCTCTTTGGTAACTACCCTTTCGTCTTCTTGCACCTCATCATATATCGGTACGAAGAGTTGGTGAGTCCTGACCGTCACTAGTTGCTCGGTCTCGGAAGGTTGTGCTAGCGACACAGCTAATGCCGCCAATGCATCCCAGAGGCTTCTCAAGGCGCGGATATATTCGATGAAGAATTCTTCAATGAGTCCGCCATTTCAACGGCTATCTGATGATAGGGGACGGATCGAGGATTCCTAACCGTAGTCACCGGACCTGCTTAACTATCAATTGCGAGTCGCCGTACGCTTCGAGATACTCGACCCCCAGCTCTTTGGCGAAGCTAAGTCCGATAAGTAGCGCGTTGTATTCAGCTACGTTATTAGAACAAGGTTCGGTGAGTGAATAAGCACGGGGCATGACATGATTCCCCGGGGAAACTAAGACAACCCCAACTCCGGCGGAAATCTTAGAACATCCGGGGACACTTGCCACGTTGGTAGCTCGAGAGGCCCCGTCAAAGTATAGTCGCCATATCTGTTGGTGCGATGTAGTGTTGACTTCTTGACTTCATCCGAAGATCATCATATAGCTTAACCGCATCCGCTGTCGCCGTAGCTAAGAGATCGAAATGGCTTGTCCTTTGACCGACTTTTGTTGTTTGAAGTGCAAGTCATATGAGACAAGAGCAGGCCCATTTCGCCAAACGCCAACTCATCGATGCGGTGGGTCATAAATATCCGGACGGTTCGTTAGAAATGACATAAATCGCCCCGTCCGACTAAATAGTGCCGCATTTTACGAATCGCGAACACTAATGCAAGGCACCGCCACCATTGGATATCGAGACTTCGGCACCGACTAATGTTCGCCTGTAATACACCGCTCGCGGATCACTGCCGCCGCCTTGCGCGAGTAAAGCGCTTTAACGAGTGATCCGCTGCCTTGACGATCAAAATTTTCGACAAGGTGCAACAAGAACAGAGGTTTAGCGAGATCTGATTTGATCTCTTCAACGCCGACAAAGGCCGCCCCAAATGAACGACACACCCTTCTTGTTCAGCTTGGAGAACGGTTGGCACTTCCCAGATAGGTTCGATATGAACCGTCGGATGTACGCCAACCGCCCTTGTAATCCCCTGAGTTCTCTTAGATTTCTCGGAGGTTGCAACTCTTGAATCGCCTTTACTTTGTTAGGATCAACATGGATTCCCTTGTTGGTGACGACGAAGCCAAGGAACTTGCCACTGGACATCCCCAGGAAGGATTTGGCAGGATTCATCTTGAGCTGATGAGTCCGCATGAGCTCGAATACCGTTCTAAGATCTTTGATGTGATCTCCTTTGTCGCGGCTTTTCACGACCAAGTCGTCGACGTAGCATTCGACTATTTTCCGGAGATGGTCCCGAAAATTTCGCCATCGCGACGCTGATACGCTGGCGCCAAAGATTTTTCAGCCGAACGGCATGACCGCGGTAACAATATATTCGATGGGCGTCAACGCCGTGTGTCCGCATCGCCGGGTGCATCTTGATCGATTGTATCGAGAAACCATCCATGAACGACATTCTTTCAAATCCGCGCGTATTGTCGACTATGACATCGGTGATGGGAAGAGGAAAGTCGCCTTTCAAGCAAGCTGCTGCTCTCAGTAGTCCATACGCATCCTAATCGAACCATTTTTCTTTATGACCGACTATATTCGCCACCCAATCCGGATGTTGAATTTCCTCGATGAATCCGATTCTATGAGTTTCTTCACTTCACAACCATTGCCTCTAATATTTGTGGATCTAAACCGCCTTTGTCGCGGCTTTTCACGACCAAGTCGTCGACGTAGCATTCGACTATTTTCCGGAGATGGTCCCGAAAATTTCCGTCATCGCCGTTGATCATTAGCGCCGGCATTTCAGGCGAGCGGCATGGCGTGTAACAATATATTCGATGGGCGTTACGAGCATTATTATGCAGCATCGTCGGGGTGCATCTTGATCGATTGTATCGAGAAACCATCCATGAGCGACATTCTTTCAAATCCGCGCGTATTGTCGACTATGACATCGATGGGAAGAGGAAAGTCGTCTTTCGAACAGCGGCGTTCGAGTCTCGTAGTCGACCACGCATCCTAATCGAACCATTTTTCTTTATGGCCGGGACTATATTAGCCACCCAATCCGGATGTTGAATTTCCTCGATGAATCCGATTCTATGAGTTTCTTCGCCGTCGGCGATTGCACGCAATATTTATGGGCGAAACCGTCTTTCTTTGTTGCTTAGCGGGTTTGACATCGCTTTGATGTTGGCGATGTGTTGCCACATTAGGGTCGAGTCTGGCATGTCCTCGTAACTCGAGGCGAATATATCGATATACTCGATTAGGGCAATCAACTCTTCCTTTTCTTCCGAGGGAAGAGTATTGCGATGTTTATGAGTTTAGGATGCTCTTCATCACCCATATTGACTGGACTCGTCATCCTTAGGTGGGGGTTCTCTTTGTTGAACCTATCCCCAATGCTCTTGGGTTGATGGATCCATGGGTCTTCCCATGTTGGCATGTCTTCATCACTCTCAGCGATGGCGGGATCAGCTGAAGCCATATTGACATTAAAGCCTTGAAAGCTTCTCGAGAGTGTGAATCCCATCGAAGAATCGGGGCAGTATCCGTCTTCTTCACCAGGTAGATGGTCGTCGATCAACCACGAGCATTCATCTTCTGAGGAGGATTCGTATCCCAATCCCCTTCTAAATGCATAGTAGTTATCTGGCTTCCCTTTTGGGACATATGCCGCTTTAGGAGGGACTCGAGGGCCTCGTCCGAAACATAGACCTTCCCCTCGTGTTAAGTCGTACCCCACTTCTTCATGATATCCAGTGTTTCTGGACTATATCTGTACGTGTGGAGGATAGGCCCATTGTCATCTTCATCTTCTTCTAAGAAATGATTCGGTGCCGGAACTGCATCTCCTTTACCGTAGACCAAGTCTTTTTCACTACTCGATCTTCGCGGGATGACGAGTGTTGTCCCAAAGGAATCTCGGAACTGCTTTTGTGCAAAGCAAAATGACCGAGTTGGTAGGTGCAACTCTGGATCGTTGTATAAACCTGTCATTACATCATTCAAAGACAAAGGGTACTCTAAATCGTCATTTATTGATTCATCGGCAATTTGCCAATTATAATGTTCATCTGACGATTCTTCATCGTCAAGATTGATTACAAGGGGTACAATGTCATTTAAAATAAAACCTCCACTATAATCAAGCGGCCGGTATCGGCTTCTTCACGTATCGTGCCTTGTAGATGATTGATTTGGACTCATTAGTAGAGAGAATCGGTGAAATAATTCTCCACCCCTTAGCGGTTGTTTGTCGCGACCACCGTCTTGACCTCATTATTTGTGTCTACATGCGGAATAGCGATGAAGAGTAGATGGGACTATAACATTATTGTGGATCCAAAGTCGACCCGGCAATAAGTTATAGGAAGTCTCGCGTCAATCACGTAGCGGTGACTTGGACTTTAAGTCTCCCATTTAACACTTTATCGGATTTTACCAAGTGGGCGAGACCGGTGTTAAATCAAGTAAATCGTGTGCCGATTGGCCTTGACTTCTTGGCGAGGAATTCAAAGATGATACATGGCGAGGGCATGATGCTCCTGTGGAACGGATCGACTTGGATCGGTTAACTTCCTTTGGAGCCAATATACGGTGAAATCGGCCTATCGTGCTTGGAATTCTTAGATGCATATCCTCCTTTGTAAAGGTGATCACGGGGCAAGTGTTTAGTCGCCGGAGTTGCATTCTTTGGTGACTCTTACGGACTTGGTGAATCGGTGAGGAAGACTTACGAATCGGCCAAGGCTTCTTGAAACTTCTCTCGTCTCTTCGATACTTGCAACAACTTCGTATAGAGTGATCCTTGCGGGGATATTAATAGTGTGCCATTACATCAAAGCGGTATGGAGAGTTGAAGTTCGGTTTATCTCTTCAATCAGGCGTGATCGAGCTGCCGAGTTGAACTTCTGCTGTTTGTTTATCTTCGCATTTTCAGCTAGAGTGAGGGTGTTGTTGGTACCCCGGCTCGATAAGCGTCTTGGCATTTGGGTCGGAGATTTCCGGGTACTTGTATTTGTACTCGTGTCCGCTCCTGGTGGCGTAGGCTTCAGGCTCCCCCTCGGAAAGCTGGAATGTCGCCACCTACTCATCATCTCCTTCTAGGACTGCGAAAGTAGCATGGCATACCTTTCCCTTTGACTTTTTCTTCGATGAAGAAGAAGCTACCCATTGATCATCCACAAGTAAATCTGGATGGACCCACAGGACTTCGCCATTAGGGGCCGTGTACGATACAAGTCCCTTCTGGCGTTGCTCGTGGGGGTCGTCATTCACCGTCTTCATCGTGACTTTGACCACCGGTTTGGGTTCAAACCATGTCAATGGTACTGACCCAAAGCTTATGGACACCGCATTAGCCCCGACCTTCTTTTCTTTGGACGACTTCATAGTGATGACCCCTACGTCAATTAAAGCCTGGATTTTGTCCTTAAGACTAAAACAGGATTTAGTGGGGTGATGAATTGCCACGTGATCTGTGATATTTGGTCATTCGTCCTCATCGCTTCCTCTTGATTCTAAATCGGAGGGAGCTTGATCTTGTTGTTTTCGACAAGATATTTGAAGAGACCAGGAATCTCGTCGTCCCTAAAAGAATAGGACTTCGGGAATCTTGGCTCTGAGGCCTTCTATTTCTGCGGCCACGTTGCCCGCGTCGGTTATTACTGTTGCGGCGCTCTTTCTTCTTCTTCTTCTTCTTCTGGGGTTGGAGTTGGAGCGTTTGGTTACATAGCTAGTCTTAGCTGCTCTTTCCCTTTGCCACGTGGGACAAAGTTGCGGCCGGAGCTTCGTTGTCGGCTGGCCTCTCTCTGCCTTTTTCCTCTTGAGGAATCTTTCGGCTTGCTCTCCACGAACTTTTAAGTCCTTCCGTCACGGATGGTCTTTGTCCCCATCACTTGAGCACTTCTATGGACAAATTGTTGTAGCGGGTTTGGAGGATGAATTCCTCGTTATCGGATCCGTGAGTTCATTGCCTTATTAGAATAAACGACAAAGACATCCACAGTTTCTCGCCCTTTTGCTTTTAGTCAGCGGCGTCGATTGATACTTCGGTATCGTCGTCGAAGAAGTTGGTGAAAGCTAGACTCCATGTCATCGGTGTGAATACTCCACGGTTTGACGGCGGTACCAATCGGCGGCTCCCATGAGTACAACCGAATGGCCAGAACCATCGGGGCTCGTTTAGGATATGACTCAGAGGTGCGACTTGAAGTAAATCAAGTGCTGTGTCGGGGAACCCTTCCCGTCAAATGGGATGAAGTTTATTAAGTTAAACTTAGAATGCGGATCGATTCCCATTCTCTGAATGCGGGCAAGGAATACCTGTCTTCTTCACCTCTTGAGCGGAAATCAATGAGTTGATTTTGTTCTCGAGGTCTTTGATTTTCTCGTTCTCACGAGTGACAGCATCAGCGTTGTGTGGCTCAGGCGGGTCATCGTCCTCCTGTGCCTCTTCCTGATCTGAATCGCTCCCATCATCGTCGACGTTGATGCGCTGACTTGATTCACCTTGATGTTTTGTCAAGGCTTGGATCTGTTGATCATGCATTTCTCTCATCGTCTGCATGGCCAACTCCATCTCTAACTTGAAGTTCTCCCGTTGTTTATTCAGCCCGTCCGACATCTTGGCCACTTGATGCATGCGATCATAAAGCTTTGGTACTGTCGTCACTTGAAGCTGTATTGTCGGATGCCATTGCCGACCCAGCGTCTGACACTTCATCTTCTGAGGGTAATCCTCTCAAAAGCTTGTCGTAATTGGACCGTCGAATAGTCCCGGACCACAAACGAGTTAATCGCCGCGATGCGCTAGGAATAGGTCGCGACGACGGTTCCTTGCCGGTCATATTGTTGGTGACCTCCGGCAACTCATCGGCTCGAAGTGCTGACTTCCTACGGAACCGCCTTGACTTAGGTCTCGGTGTTTCCTTGGTGAGTCTCTGGAAGACTGACACTCTTCCCGGAGTTTCTCGATGGCAATTGCATTCCGCAAGCACCATCTTGATGAGCTTGGAGCACAAGCATGACTGTGTCAATTTAGGGGGATCCCTTCGAGATTTTCTCGTATCCCTTGCACGGTAGTAGAGCTCGTCGGTGTGTGTACCGGAGCAACCTGCCGTGTGTTGGCGTGATCTCTCGGGTATAACGTCGTCGTCGTCAGACGAGAGCGTCTCCTTCCGAGTATGGCCAAAAGTAACTCGCCTTGACTTCCGCTTATGTGAGCGTGAAGTTTCAGGGGACTCTCGGACTTCGATCCTTAATCCGGTTGGTGGGGTTGCAGGAATCTCCTGGTCCTTTCGAGCAGTGCGACCTCTGTATGAGGAGTGACGTGATCTTTTCAAGGGACCCAAGCGATCCTTGATAGTTGGTTTGGTGGTGACGGGAGTTGGCTTCACCACCGGTTCAGATGCGGGTACCTTTGGTTTTGAAGCGCCATCGGACTTAGACTTTGGCGCTGGGTTTACAACGCTTGTAGTCTTCGGCAAGTCGCGAGAGCGGGGCGTCGACAGGGTTGGGACACCGTTAGACTTGGGCCTCAAACACGGTGATACGTTGGTGGCTTCTTTACCACCTCCTTCTTCAATTCACAGGCTTTCAGCGTACTAAAGCTTCGTGCTAAAGAGCGCGGCGGCACTTCCGGATCGCTCTGAAGTGTGGGCGGTTCCGTTTGACCGCGGACCCACTTTCGTTGGTTGGCGGCTTGGATAGGCCGTCGATCACTTGGTGAAGCCTCTGCGTAGAATCTAGATCTTAGATCCGCCGTAGCGGACCCCATCCACGGTTGCATGGCCTTGGCTTGCTTGCAGCGCCATGCTGCAGCCATTAAGCCTTTGGCGGGCTTCGCTTGGAGAGTCGCGGTGGCGTCATCGGCGTTCATCTCGAGCATCCGGACTTCGGGCGAAGGGACTTCGCTACTGCGGCGGGGTTGGACTCGCCGTCACGGGGCTCTCGTCCGGAGGCCCATCGGGTTCTCCTTACAGCGGAGACCTTCTTGGAGCGGCGGGGAGAGCTGGATCACGGAGGGCGAGGAAAGATACTCCTCATTACTTTTCTTGGTCGAACTTCGAACTCTTCCTTCCGGAATCACGCCGGTTGCGTACAGGCGACCTCCGTCGGGGCGGTGGCTCCTTGTGATGGTCCGGCTTGTTAGCGGTAAAAGTCGGTTTGATTGTCATTGATTTGAACTTTGCTACGGCTTCTTTGGCCTACAACAAAATTCAAAACAAATTGCCTTTTATTTTAAAAGTACAATGAAAATCAAAAAGATTATAACTTTTATCCTTTCGAACAAACACGAGGATCTACGTTATATCGAGGTCACCATGCGTGGAGTTCTTTGCTGTCGGGGGACTTTTGTGTCAGTGGACCACGCGCAATCCGTCCGTGGTAGCGACCGAGTTAGGAACTACAGATGTAGAGGGCTCGTTTCCGCGAAGGAAGCGAAGCGCTGCGGGGATCACACTCACGAAGGAGAGGATGCGCTGGCGGGTGAGATCTACTAGGAGAAATCCGGCGCTATCCACGAGATTAAGGCGAAGCTTAACCTAGAGGGTATCGTAGTTCGACCAATTGATTACCTTCGATTGAAGATCGGCGTTGGTGAACTTGTGCTCGCCGGTGCTTTCGGAAGCGTCGTCGGCGATCTTGCGAGGGCTCTCTTTCAGGTATCAGAAAATCCCCAAAATCCGAAGCTCTAACCTCCCAAAAAATCCCCCCAGCCCAAATGAAGAGAACCCCCCCTATTTATAGAATAGGGGGTATGTCTTCGGCCACTTGGCGAGCCTCCTCGACAAGTTGGTAGGGTGGCTCGACAAAGTGGCCGAGCCACCTTGGCCACTTGGCCGAGCCTCCTCGACAAGTTGGTAGGGTGGCTCGACAAAGTGGCCGAGCCACCTTGGCCACTTGGCCGAGGTGTTGCTTCGCCTCGTTTCTTCCGCCGTTTTTGCGTTGTTTTCCGGCGTTTTTGTCTTTCAGGCTTGGGCTCCGTCTGTACTTGATTCTGGAACTAATTCTTGGTTCGTTCGGTTCAGCGATCTGAAATCCGATCATCCGTTCAAGTCCGCTTAAGCCGTGCTTGTGGCAATGGAGTTTGCCGTCGGGTTCGCGTCTCAACCATTCGACGTCCAGTATCATTCGATGGGTTGTCATTTCTGACTCCCGTCCGCGAGTTGGTTTCGGGGATCTTGTAAGTATTTTTTCAACGCCTACAATGTATTTTAAAGTCTTGGTGTTCAATAAACAGAACGCAAGTCTCATATTTGAACTCAAGTTTCTCATGAATAAAAGTTTATCCTAACACAACCAGTTCTTCTTTAAGAATTTCCTTAAACCCAAGATTCATGATTGATGTATGATAATTAGGTTGTTCTATATTTTCTAAGAACCTAAGCTCATCAGTGAAAAGTTCTTCAAAGCTAAGATCAGAGAAACTTGTATCTAACTTGCTTCCTTCATTCTGAAACACCTATTCTGATTCTAATTCCTCTAATATTTTTAGCTCCTCACAAAAGAAATTCTCAAAATTTAGGTTTGACTCATTCTCTTCTTCTAACTCTTCAATTGAATTTTCATAGATGTAATTTACTTCTAGAGGTTGATCGGTTGGCTGGTTCCCTAGATTAAAAATATTGAGATCAACAGTCATATTTTCAAAGGACAGCTTCATTTGACTAATTCTATCGTTGGTTAGAGCATTAGAAGTGGCTAAGAACGGTATTCCTAAAATTACGGGTATCTGACCTTTGGGATTGGAAATGGGCTGCGTTTTCAAGGCTATGAAATTCACTAGAAAAATAAACTCTTCAACCTTAATCAAAACATCCTCTATCTCTCCCATGGGTATTTTGACAGATCTATCAGCTAACTGTAAAGTGTATCTGGTTGGTTTGAGTTCTCCTACACCAATTTGCTGGTAGACCGAATAAGAAAGCAAATTGATATTGGCCCCTAAGTCTAAAAGTGTCTTATCAATAAAGATATTTCTAATGACACATGAGATAGTAGGACAGCCAAGATCCTTATGTTTTAAAAGTATGGGCTTTGGAAGCATGTCACTGATATTGGCAGCAAGAAAGACTTTCTTCGAAATATTTATTGTTCTCTTCTTAGTACACAAATCTTTTAAAAATTTTATATAAGAAGGAATTTGTTCAATTACATCTAAAATAGGAATGTTGACCTTAACATGCTTGAAAGTTTCTAGAATTTTTTCTACTTGAGGCAAGTTTTCCTAGGCTTAAGTCTATCTGGAAAGGGAGCAACTAGTTTAAACCTATCAAAATTGAGCTCAGGTTCGGGTTCGGGTTCAGGTTTTTGGTCATCAGAAGGGGGTGATTGTTGAATAGAGTTATCAGAAGGAGAGAGAGTTTGTTCAGGCTAAAGAGTTTGACTTGGAGGTATTCTAACTTGATTATCAACCTGTTTTCCTGACCGTAATGAATGGATTGCATTCACTTGAGCTTGGTAGGTTGAACTTGATCCCATGTCCTTAGGGTTGGCCACGGATTGACTCAAAAACTTTTCCTTCTCTCTCTCTCTCACTCATAGCACTAGCTAGTTAATCAAGTTAGGTTTCTAACCTAGCTATGGCTTGGGTGTTGGAATTAGTATTTGTCCGATTATTTGCATAAAGGAATTCAAAGTGTCGGATGTCTAAGTTAACAAGTTGGTAGTCTTTGTAGAAGCTTCAATCATGATCTCTAAACTCTTTTCTAAGATACTGAGATGTTTATCATGATCAGAAATCAGAGGAATATGATTTACAGATTGATGGTGAGGAGGCTGATTTGGATAAGGTAGATTTGGTTGCTGGAAATTATTTTGTGAATTGAAAGGAACTGCATTTCCTCTAGGAAATTGTTAGGTTGAAGTGGGAGTGAAGTTTTGATTTCCGAAGTAGCTTCATTGATTCTATGTAAAATTTGGGTGATTTCTCCAACCTGGATTGTAGGTTGAAAAAATGGATCATTCACGGGACGCTGAAATGCGGTGTTTACCTAACCTAGTGGTTGATTGTTTCCTAAGAGAGGATATTTCTCTGAAACATGAGTTAGAGAATGACAGTTATGAAAACCTGAGGTAAAAATTTAATTGATTTGAGCTGAAGCTCGTTCTTTGATTTTTAAGGCCTCTAACCTACACAGGATTGTAGCCTAGTCATCTTTGCTTCAGAGGCTATGTTTGACTCTAAGAAAAGACCATTAGATTTGGGTTGGAGAACTTATGAAACTCTTTCATCACAGTGTTCTCACTGCATGGTTTTCTCGGATAAACTCTCTAAAAATTCCCAAGCTTCATTGGTATTTTTCTTCATGAAATCCCCTTGACACATCGATGCTAAGGAAGTTTTTAAAGTATAATCCAATTCTTCATAGATGATTTGGTATAATCACTACTTTTCTAAACCGTGGTGAAGATATTGGATAAGAAGATCCTTAAACTTATCAAAATACTTTCAGAATGGCTCCCCTAGAACTATCTTAAAATTCTGAATGCTGTTTCTAAGCTTAACCACTTTATGGATAGAAAAAATTTTCTTCAGAAAAACCGCAACAAATTCATTCCAGGTTGAGATAGAATTTGTGGGTAAGCTATACAGCAAGTTTTGACTTTGTCCTTAAGAAAATGAAATAAATCTAAGCTTAATCGCATCCTCATATAGTTCCCTAATCTTAATTATAAGACAAACTTTCTCAAACTCGGAGATAAAAATATAAGTGTCTTCGATTTTATTTTCTAAGAATTTTAGAAGCATGTTTATGAAATGCGGTCTAAGCTCAAAATAAGTTCCATTGACATCGGGTAGCTTAATGCAAGATGGAATTGCATTCCTAGTTGGATAACACATATCTTGAAGAATGGGTGGATTAGTATTAGCCATTTCTTTGGTCTCAAAAAAATGGTTCAACACGGATTAAACAATTGGTATTAGTGATTATCACATTTTAATTACATTTTATACCCTTATTACCTATGTTATATGAATAACGATATTACTAATAATCATTTTTATCTTATTTTGTAGGCTAACAAAGAAATAATGAATAAAAGCCCAAATGACTCAAATTCTCTGAAATTCTACCAATATTTGAAGCCCAAATCTGAAGACAAACGAAGGCCCAAGATACCAAATTGATCCAAGAAATTCGTGAAGAAAAATCAAGAAAAGACAAATTCGGTTGGGAACCAATCGGTTGACCAACGGTTGGCCAACCGGTTGGCTAACCGGTTGGATAACCGATCGGCCAACCGATCGGTTTCTAATGATTCAATTAATGGTAGATTTCTCTTCCTTTTGGCTAGGTTTGATCCAATGGTTCACATCAACTCCGTTGGGCTATAAATAGGAGTGAAGGTGAGGGTTTTGAGTGTGAAATATTTTGTAAAACTCTATTTGGAGAGGAGGGTTACTCTTAATTGAGAAGACCTTCCAAAATTATAACTTTTGTTACACAATAAATGAAAATTTTCACCTTCAATTTCCTTTCTCTTCTTCTAATCCAAAGACCAAAAGGAGGATTAGATTAAGATCGAAGTTGTTGGTTTCTATTTTATTTTCTTTTCTCTTCTTTATTTTCTTGTTTGTAGAATAGATTTACTTTCATGCAATTTACTTTCTTGCAATTTACTTTCATGCAATTTAATTCCATGCAATTTACTTTCATGTATTGTTTTTAATTCATAGATTAGATTTACTTTCCTTGCTATTAGTTAGATTTTCCTTTCTTTCTTTCTTTGCTTTTATTTTTATTTTCTTTTGTAGTTAGTTGAATCCTCATTCTCCTCTCTTACTCTTATCTTTATTTTCTTTCTTTTATTTTCTAAAGATGTGGAACTAATCCCTTGAAGGAAATTTAGGATTGCATGAAACTAGTCTAATCACTTTTATGATTCTTAAATTACTCTCTTGTGCTTAAAATAATCATGCTTAGGATAATCAACTAGAGAACTAATTGATAGAAGAAGTATTGGATAATCTATGCTTGCCTTAAAAGTGGTAGGATAGAGTATGCTA
Organism: Asparagus setaceus; assembly: GCA_012295165.1. Classification (NCBI taxonomy): domain Eukaryota; kingdom Viridiplantae; phylum Streptophyta; class Magnoliopsida; order Asparagales; family Asparagaceae; genus Asparagus; species Asparagus setaceus. The sequence goes on along the minus strand of CM022703.1, from coordinate 69,250,604 downwards.
ATGAATTCTAGGATTACTATCTTGTTGTTATTTTTCTCATGAGTTTAATTTTACTTGGATGAACTTTAGGATAGGCTATGCTTGCCTTAAAAGTGGTAGGATAGGCTATACCCATTAAATCTATAGTAAAATATGATTAAAAGAGAATACTTCATGAATTCATAAATGAGATTAGCTAGTGGATTCAATTCTAGATTCCTCAATATCTTTAATTGAATTCTCCATCTTTACCTTATTGATGTTATTTTCTTGATCTTAATTTCGCTTCCTTTTACTTCTCACACTCTCTCATTCTCATTTTGGTTTATTTACATACATTCGCTTTCATTCTCTAATCTCCTCACTCTCACTTTCATTTTGCTTTTATTTACACTTTGTCACAATCACATTCTTAATCTCTCCACAACACATTGTCTTCCTCGCTTTTCTTCTATTTGCACATAATCCACATCCACTCTCTTATCTCTCACAAACCACTTTCACCATGTATATAAACTCCTAATTGTCGCATAATTTGAGAATCAAAACTTGAGCAAAACTCTTCCTACTTCCGTTCCTCGTGGGATCGATAATCTTTTATACTATAACTTGATAAAGGTTGTATACTTGCAACTTAGGAGGTAACCATTTATTTCCCATCAATTAGTCCTAATCCAAACTTGCATATACCAAAATAAATTCTTTTAGATTTTTTTCTTTTTTAACTAAAAGGAAAAGGAAAAAAATTCTAAGAAAAATAAAAGTTAGGTTTTTTATTTTAGAGAAAACTAAAAGACCTAAAAGATAATGAGAAGAAGGAGAAGGATATAAGAAAAACCTAACTAAAACAAATCAAGAGCAATCACTTTGTATCAACTATTCTTAATTCTAGGTTAAGCCTAGACTTAACTAGACCAGCTCCTAACCAAAAACTTCTTTAGTGAAAATATTAAAATTTTCTCGGTCAGTTAGTCAGGTAAGGATAGTGCTAGAGGGAGGTCAAAGACCAATTAAATACATCGTTTCTTGCGGATCGCTTTATGCAACTCCTAAACCTTGCCTTAGATACCAATAGATTCAAATACACTTAAATTGGTTCACTAAAGAATTTCTTGTTCCTTAATGAGCTCGAATCCTTAGGGTTCAAAGTCAATGAGTTTTAAAGGCTTGGGTTTGTGTAGTGTGGAATTAATGATTTGTGGACTAACGAAAGGGTGATGAAATTCCTTACCTTATCTTAATTAGTGGATTTTTGCCCTTAAGAGTATTTTCAAGTGAGTGCTCAAATCAAAATGCTCAAATCACTTTGGTGAATTCCTATTACTATATGCAATGCAACCCCAAGAAATAAAAGCAACTATAAGAGGATACAAAAATAAAATCTTTTTATTTTTAATTAGGATTAACAATCAAACAAATGTGAGAAAGAGAGCTCTTGTTTAAATTTATTATCTTGTTAGTAATTGTCCAAGTGGAGGGTGAATTTTATTAGGGTTGACAAAAGAATTTTTTTATTTTTTAATTAGATCCTAATTGTCTCTAATTGTGAGAAACTAGCTAAAGGGTGGAATTGAAAATATTAGAAAGAGGACTTATCTTTTCAAGCAAATCTTCAATCTTCAATCCTTGATCTTCAATCTTCAAAGTGGTTCCTTCACAAGAAAACAGAAATTAAAGAACCAAAAGAGAAAAATCCTAATTATATGCACCTTCCTCGGCAATGGCCAAAAACTTGATGTGTTGTGAATATGTGTCAAGATTACAAGTGCACAATTAAATTATAGTATAGTTATAATGTCAATAACTCGAGGAATGTGTTGTAGGAAATAATCTAAGTTGGATCCTAGATTTGTGTGTAGACAATTGAGAGTGAAAGTGTAAATGTGGAGAGATAAAGAGAGTGTGTAACTATTTCCAAATAAAAGAAAACTAGATCAAGAGGGGAGAAAGAGAGATGAATAACATCAAGAAAATAAATAAAAAATAAAGAATAAAATAGAAAAGAATAAAATCAATAAAGAGAAACTTGACCAAAAGAGGAAAAATCACAACAAGTAAAAGATGGAGGAAATCAATTAGAGAAATGAGGAATCTAGAATTGAATCCACTATTTAAATTCATTTAGAATTTATGAACTACTCTCTTTTATCACATTTTACTTTAGATTTATTAAGCATAGACTATCAAACCACTTAAGGAAAACATAACCTATCAAATTATCATCCAAGTAAAATCGACATTCATGAAAAGAACAACAACTAGATATTAATTCTAGAATTCCTATAATATTTTAGTTACACATCAAGATAAACATAGATTATCAAATTCTTCTTCTATCAATTAGTTCTCTAGCTGATTATCCTAAACATGATCATTTTAAGTACAAGAGAGCAATCCATAAATTATAAAAGAAATTAAACTAATTTTATACAATTCTAGAATTCCTACAAGATTTTAGTTACACATCTTAGAAAATAAAAATAAAGAAATAAAATCTAGACTAGAGAGCATGAAAGGAGAAAAATAAAACTAACTATAAAAGTAAGAATAATGACAAAAATAAAGATCTAAACTATTAGCATAAAAGTAAATCTAAAATAAAAATGTAAGAAAGTAAATCTATACTATAAAATAAAATACAAAAAAATAAATAAAATAAAAGAGCATGAAAGTAAATCTATACTATGAATTAAAAGCATAAAAAATAAAACTAACTATAACAAGAAATTAAACTAATTACAAAGAAGAAGAAGAAGGCTTACACCGCAAGAGGGTTCTAACATCTTGAAGAAAATCTTCATCTTCATCTTCATCTGCATCAATCAATAAAGATAAGAAAAGAAAAATATGAAGAGGTAATTTTTATTAATTGCAAATAAAATTTATAATTTTGGAAGGTCTTCTCAATTAAGAGTAACCCTCCTCTCCAAATAGAGTTTTATAAAAATTTTACACTCAAACTCTCACTCTCTACCTCTATTTATAGAGTATTACAATCAATATTAGCCCTTAGATCAAGCTTAAGTCATAAGTTACATAATTTCAACCTTTGATTCATAAGCGCTACTAGATATCGACATCGGTATTGATATAGGTATCGATCTTGGTATCGATACTCCTATTGATCTGAGATATCGATAGTGATATCGATACTAGTATCGATGCTAGTATTGATACTAGTATCAATAATCTGACATGCCAGATGGCTTCGTCTTGTCGAGATAGATGATTTTTATATATTATATATTAGATTCCGCCTTCCGGATTGGGAGATAATGATGTTTCTTTGTGGCTGGTCATCCCGAATATAAATTTTATTTGATTTCTTTTCATATTAGATCCTTATTTTTTTTTGCTTCTATAGGCTTCTTGGCTTGATCATGTGTCTTAATAAAAGGTTAAAAAAATAAGGAAATTAAAGTTCTTTTTTATAGCTCTTATTAATTCTTCATGTCCTGCAGATTAAGAGAAAACACATTATTAGTGATATATTTATTTAAATAAAATAAATAATAAGGGTATAAAAGTGTAATAAAACATGATGATCAACAACCTATTAACTCTAATCCAAGTACACTATTTTCAAATTCAACAATCGAAAATTGGTAATTTAGCAATTAGAAATTTGGAAATCTTACAATTTATTTCTATCTTCTCCATCACTGCATTTTTGGACGAGAGATTATGAAATATTGGGTATGGAGTAGTGAAGGAGAAGATAGTTAAGAAAAGTACAAATTTACCCTTGCAATAAAATGTAATAAAAATTTAGTAAAACTCATTTTTGGAGTACCAAGCACTACTCTTATTTTTATTTTATTCTTCTCTTTCTCTCATTCTTCACTCTTGTTTTAGCCTTTTAGTTTTGTGACAAACCTCTATACAAAACACACACCAATTTTATTACCACTCTCATTAGCTTTCTACACAATTTAAGAACTTACTTAGATCTATCTTTCTAATACTCTCCTTCCTGGGATCAATATCTTAAATACTATAACTTGATTATTATGCATTTGCAACTTTTGCATGATTTTATATCTATCAACCCGCCACCGTGAGAATGCAATAGAAAAGAGATAGTATCCTTTTAATTTTAATTTTTAAAAACTTAAAGTTTCCTGAAACCAACGTTTATGGGTTCACGATCGCTCAAAATTTTCTACTCATTTTCATATGTTTTGCTCTCTTTATTTGCCCTTCTATTTATAGGCAAAGGCAACCCCTCAAGTTCTCATTCTTTTCTATGTGGGACTATTCCAAAATGAGAACAAGTGTCAAGCAAAACGTCAAGTGTTAAAATAAAGGACATTTGTTATGATAAATTTAAGGAATATTACATTAAAACCCTTTTGGTTTCTTATTTTTATATTTTATAAATAAAAATATTTCTATTGTATTTTATCCTCTCAAATGACATTAGTGAGACCGATTGGGTTCTCATATCGAAAGCTAATTATTAATCAAATTAATTCTTAATTAATTATTATTAACAATTTTAATGTAACAGTCAAGTCCCTATCCAACCAATGTTTTATAAAAACTCTTCTATAATATGAGAATAAATATTTTAAAAATATTATCTTACATTCAACCCCTTCAATATCAATTTATTTTCTTTTAGACAATTTAATTAAGCGAGAACAATGTAGGATCGCTGATCTAACACACTAAAACACTAGAGGGGGTGAATAGTATTCTTTAAAATATTATGCAAAGTAGATTATAAATTGCAATAAAGATAGTAACAATCACAGAAAATCATAAACACAAACAAAAGATTTTATACTGGTTCCACCTCCCCGGAGTACATCTAGTTCCCAAGCAAATCTCGCTTGAGATTTCCACTATGATTTTGAAAACACTTACAAAATCAAAAAGCAAACCTGACCAATTTGCAAGACCATGCAAATTGCAATCAATCTCTAAACCAAGAGATCAACACCTCTCAAAAACCCGAGAGTAAACTTTTCTTGAATCAACAACAACAATTCCTATAAGCATTGATGTATTGTGATGTGTAGCAGGGGCTTAGGATTTTTTTTTAATCTCTAGAAAATGCCCAAGTGATTTGTATGTAGGATTAATCTCAAAGGCAAAATTAGACTCAACTTTCTCTCTTAAGAATGTTCAAAAGTTGGAGCTTATGGATAGGAAAATAATGATATGAATTTCTGAACTTGTAACCTATTTATATCCCTTTGAAAAGATATTTTTTCAGCCAAAGAAACGGATATAAACGGCTAAAAATAGTCACAAATTTAAAACACGAAAAGTCGAATCGTCTATGTAGTCGACTAATAGTCATAGTAGTCGACTACTCGAAGTTAAAATAGACTCTGTTATCTGAGTTTTTTCTTAGTAGTCGACTCTGAAGTTCATTAGTCGACTATCGTAAATGACAAAAACTAGATTTAAGTGTAAGATCTTAGTAGTCGACTATAATATGCATAGTAGTCGACTACTCGTAATTTTACGTAATCTTGAAATATGTCTAAGTCTTAAGTAGTTGACTACACTTTATATTAGTCGACTATTACGTAAACGACAAAACTTATATTTTGACACAAAATTTTAAATAGTCGACTACTATTCTAATTAATCGACTATTAAGAGATGAAAATGATATGAATGCAATATATTAGGACTTGTAAATTCACTATTAACTCTAATGATTAACATAGGGATTTCTATTGTTAACCAACACACTAAGCATGTGTTAGTGTATTCTAAATGTGTGTGTGTGTATGTGTGTGTGTGTGTGTGTGTGTGTGAATGATCAAGGCTTGTATAAATTTTCTAAGTAAAGAAGATATAAATAACAATTACATAAAGCTCTTATCTTCAATACTTTGCCTTGAACTCATCTTGCACTTGTCCACATGTCTTATTCATGTTTGATATCTGTATTGACAAGTTAGTATATATATAACACACATAATATAAATTATTATCATCAAAACAGTATCTTTGGGGATAAGATATCCAACATTCTCCCCTTTTGATGATGACAAATAATTTATATATATATGTAAGTTTATTGTAAAAGAGATAAAATATTTAGAAACAAATATACTTACTCCCCTACATAAAAGCATATTAGAGTCAAATACTAGAGTCAATATTACATATTACAATACCATTAATTTTTCCCCTTTGTCATTGTCAAAAGAAGTATATGCTAAACATGACATAATTTCTTCTTCATGTGCCATTACTTCAAATAGATCATCCAAGTTGTGAACATAGTCCATAACTTCACCCATCCATATGGGTAGACAAAGACTTACCATAAACACTAAAATTTCAAAATTTCCATCGTCACAATCTGTTTGTAAGAAAAAAAATAACTCAAGAACACAAACGAAGCATAAACATAAATTCAAACATAGTTTTGAGCACACAAACATAAACATAAACATAGTAGCTACCTTACACAAGTTTTAAACAAAACAAATAACCACCATAACAAAATAATCAAACTAGAACATAATTGTCTTTGACACAACACTAAATGCATGTTGACTTAATTTGAAGAGCCTGGTAGAGGTTGATTTCCCTGAAAGTAATTAGTCAGATTCATGCTCAATGTATCAAATTTCATGTTCAAGGTATCAAGCTTCCTATTAATCTCTTCTTGGTTTTGTAACATGAAAACTTGCTGATCATATAATGCTCGTTGTCTAGTCTCGAGTTCAAGTATACGAGCGGACAAAGTGTTGTATTGAGCATCAGAAAAGCATGAAGGGTCAGACTGCCTTGAAGAGGATGGTTGACTGGTTGAAGGTGGTTACTGTGATGATTGTGGAATGTCGTGTTGTTGTTCTTCAGGTTAAGGTTCAGCTTGTTGTTGATGAGGGACATGAAGTTCAAAGATGGATAATTTCATCCTAGTTAGGGCATTGGAGTCAAAGAATTCGATAGAACGAATCATTGAATTTTCAGAGTCTAAATCAACACGAAAAGCTTTAAAAATTCTAGTTAAGAAAGCTCCATATGGAAGAAACCCTCTAGAAATGACCAATAGATTGTCAAAATACACTTCAGCCCAATTGACTTGTATCTTAGCCATAATAGCGTAAAGGACTTTGGCTAATTCTAACGAGATGAAATGAAAACTCTCCGTTTTTGGATATAAATTATAAGCCAAAATTCTAGCAATAAACCTAGGAATTAGTCTAAGCTTGTTGGAGTGATTTAAGGTTCCTCTATGACCGGGAAGAAAAATATGATTTTGAAGAAGATTTTGATCATCCATTTTGACATTATGGAGACTTATACCTCTATAGGGATATTAAAACAAATTTCAAGTCTTGTAGGAGTTATCGAGATTTCAATTCCTTAACTAGACTATTTAGCATTTCCGATTACCATCGAGGTTTAGTATGAGAAATATTAGCATAGAAAAGTTGAACTAGAATAGGATAATATGATTTTCGATTTTGAAGAAAAAGCTTGTCTAATCCAACATTTTCAAAATAAATTTTAAAATTATGAAGTGCAAAATCTTCATATTTAATAAATCTTCGGTAGAATCTCAAATGTTTGGAGTTCTTTAAAATTTTCAAGCAAATTTGGGTTTCTAGGATAAATGGAGTAATCTTCAAGAGTGTGTGAAGGACCAGACCTTGATCTCTTAGACCTAGACATGATTTTGAAGATTAAAAAACAAAAAGATCAAGATTGGAAAACTTACAAAGTAGTAGAGGACTGAATTCGGATATTAGTCGACTAATAACGGGTGTAGTCGACTAATTAGGGTTTCTAGAGTTGAGAAAAACTGAAAATTTGGAGGAAAAAAATGAGAGATGAGAAGTTACCCTAACCTGAATTTTGAAGATCTGAAATGGAACTAGGTTTGGTCGGTTTTGGGAAGATGAAGAAGTGGGTAAAGAGAAGTTAGGGTTAGTTTTCTTTAGATTAAAATTGAATGGTTGAGATTAGATGTTAAAATCAATGAATGGTCATGATTTTATCCAAAGGAAAATAGATTTAGGGATAGGATTTATCAGGTAAAAATGAATGGTTGAGATCAAATGTAACTTAAGTTTATTGGGTATTGGGTCTAAAAAGCAAGGATCCAATAAGCTATATGTGAAATTTCCAGGCTGAGTAGTCGACTATACTGTTATGTAGTCGACTATTCTGCAGTTAGACAAAATGCAGACCAATATTTTTAACCTTAGTAGTCGACTAATTAAATGTTATAGTCGACTATTAAGAAGTTAACAAACTATTTTATATGTAATGCTTGTGCATGTAGCCGACTAGTAAGCTTATTAGTCGACTAATCATAGTATATATGCATGTGAACTTATCTTAAATTTTAATTTAGATCTTCAATTGAACATATACCTAATTCTCTTCTTAATTTAACATAAATTTCTTCTTTTAAAGGTTTTGTTAAAATATCTCTATTTATTTATTAGTAGATATAAAGTCTAATGTAATATCACCCTTAAGCACATGATCACGTAAGAAATGATGTCTAATGTCAATGTGTTTTGTAATTGAATGTTGAATAGGATTTTTAGATAAATTGTTTGCACTTGAATTATCACACATAATAGATGATGTGGAACAAACTATGTCATAATCGGATAATATTTATTTCATCCATAAAACTTGTGCACATGCTAAACTAGCAACAATATATTCTCGCTTGGTTGTTGATAATGATATGAATTTTATTTTTACTAAACCATGATACAAGTGAGTGTCCTAAGAAATGACATGTACCACTTGTACTTTTTCTATCGATTTACATCCAAGAAATCAAAGATCACTATATGTTAATAAATCAAATGTGCTATTCTTTGGATAAAATAAACCAAAATCAAGTACTTTTAAGATATCTAAAAATTCTTTTTATTGCTTTAAGATGTGACTCTTTAGGATTAGATTGAAATCTAGCACATAAACAAACACTAAACATAATATCGGGTCTACTAGCAGTAATGTAAAGAAGTGATCCAATCATACCTCTATATAGCTTTTGATCAACATTCTTACCATTCTCATATTTGTCAAGAAATGTAGTTGTACTCGTTGGTGTACATTGCTTGTTGTATTTTTCATTCCAAAACGCTTGTGTAATTCTTTAGCATACTTGCTTTGGTTAATGAATATTCCTTCATTCAATTATTTGATTTGAAGTCCAAGAAAGAAATTGAGTTCACCCATGTGACTCATTTCAAATTCATCTGCATAGCCTTAGCAAATTCTTGACAGAGATTATTTTAGTAGAACTAAATATAATATCATCTACATAAATTTGTATTATTAATATATCTTTATTTATTCTCTTAATAAATAGTGTAGAATCAACCTTTCAATTTCAAATCCGGAAGATAAAAGAAAGTTCTTTAATCTATCATACCAAGCACGAGGTGCTTGTTTAAGATCATATAAAGCTTTCTTAAGTTTGTAAACATGATTTGTAAACTTTTTATGTTCAAATCCGGGGGGTTGTTCTACAAACACTTCTTCTTTTATAAAACCATTTAAAAAAGCACTTTTAACATCCATTTGATATAGTTTAAAATTCATAAAACATGCAAATGCAAGTAAAATTCTAATAGATTCTAAACGAGCAACAGGAGCATAGATTTCATCATAATCAATACCTTCTTCTTGATTATATCCTTGTGCAACTAATCGGCTTTGTTTCTAACAACTTGTCCAGATTCATCTAATTTATTTCAAAGACCCATTTTGTTCCTATAATGGATTTATCTTGTGGTCTAGGTACAAGATCCCAAACATTATTTCTTATAAATTAATTTAATTCATCTTGCATAGCTTCTATCCAAAATTATCAAGTAAAGCTTCTTTTATATTTTTAGGTTCTATTGCTGAAATAAATGCAACATGAGCAATCAAATTAAAATGAGATCTAGTAAAGATTCTATCAGAAATATTTTTAATAATCAAATCATGTGGATGATTTCTAACTTCTACAAATTTCTTTGGTAAATTATTTTGTAAATTATTATCCTTTGAAATATCTAACATTGGAGTGTCATGAATATTATCACCTAAATCATCATCATTACTTAAAATGGTAGGTGTTTTTGTAAAAGTTTTATCAAAAAACGTGCATAGATTCTTCAATAACTAAAGTTCTTTTATTTTATATTCTATATATTTTGCTATGATTAAAATATCCAATAAAAATTCCTTCATCGATTTAGAATCAAATTTGTCCAAATTATCTTTTGTGTTCAATATGAAGCATTTACAACTAAAAATTTTAAAATAAGAAACTTTGGGAATTCTATTATAAAATAATTCATAAGGTGTTTTCTTTAAAATAGGTCTTAATAAAACTCTATTTTGAACATAACATGTTGTAGATACCGCCCAAAAATACTTTGGTAAATTACTATCACATACCATGGTTCTAGCACATTCTTGTAAAGTTCTATTCTTTCTTTCTACAACTCTATTTTGTGGAGTTGCTTTAGGAAAAGAAAAAGTATGAGAAATACCATTTTTATCACAAAAATTTACAAAAGTTTATTTTCAAATTCTCCTCCATGATCACTAATTATAGTAATTATAGAAAGAGATTTTGATTTTGAATTCTTTTACAAAAGATAGAAAACTCATTAAAAGCATCATTTTTATGTTTAAGAAATATTACCCATGTAAATCTTGTAAAATCATAAATAATTACAAATACATATCTACTTCCATTTAAAGATGCTATCTTAGAAGGACAAAAAGATCAATATGAAGTAATTCTAGTGATTTACTTGTAGAAATTATATTTTTAGATTTAAAAGAAGATTTATGCATTTTTCCTTGTTGACATGCATCACAAAAATTATCTTTATAAGAAAGCTTAGGTAAACCATTTACGTAATCATTTTTAGAAATCTTAGAAATATGTTTAAAATTAACATGACCAAAACGTTTATGCCATAAAATAGAATCATTAGAAGATGCAATAAGACAATGTTCATTAGAAACATTATCTATAGATAAAACATATATATTATTCTTTCTATGACCTTTATATAAAACAAGTAATCTAATCATTGTAGGCAATAAAATTGCCTTAATCCTCGCGACAAGAACTCGAAACGAAAGCAAAAGAGCTTGAGGGTCCATTTGAGTGAAGTCGGGCCCACCGTAAGGATAAAAGTGCCGATATCTCAAACCGAAGGAATTTGGTAAAATGACCGGAGCGAACCAAACCCTTTGAGGTTGGTTCGGTTGGCTCCGTCTCGTCGAGATGGTCGATTTTCATATATAATTTGTCTGATTCCGACTTACGGTTTGAAAGTTACGACCCGTTCTTCGTAGCATGTTCTGGAGCTCGCCGTAGAGCAAGCTCGCCTGCAAAGGAGCTTAGCTCGCCTCAAGCACAAGCTCGCATGAAGACTTGGAGCTCGCCTGCATACTTGAAGCTCGTCTGCATAGGCCAAAATCGCCCACAACCTCAAAGTTTGGCGAGATTCGCCAGCGCCGAGGCTCGCCAATCGAGCGAGGTTCGCCAGCGTGAGCTCGCCAATCGACGAGGTTCGCCAGCAATGAGGCTCGCCAATCGACGAGGTTCGCCAGCAATGAGGCTCGCCAATCGACGAGGTTCGCCAGCCAGGCTCGCCAATCGACGAGGTTCGCCAGCGTGAGCTCGCCAATCGACGAGGTTCGCCAGCGCCGAGGCTCGCCAATCGACGAGGTTCGCTGGCGGTGAACCTCGCCAATCAACCGAGGTTCGCCCACAGCAGTGAACCTCGACATTCGACCAAGGCTAGGCCGTTCAGAGCAGGCGCCCGCGACACGAGAAGTCGACAAGGCCCACTACCCGTATCGTGCGCCCGACGACTACTGCGGCGCCGCTGCGGATCGCAGCCGGGCGCGCAAGCATCGTAACAAACACGGCTAGCCAACGCAGAGCCGGGCGCTTGGCGTGTTCTGGCACGATGTGAGGGGTCACTACACCCCTTAGGCCCATATAAATATTTGAAAGCCCAATGAAGAAGGGGCTGGCTGGAAGTCTTAGGGCTTTTAGAACTTTGGAGGAATTCAACACTTGAGCAAGAGAGAGAGATCAAGCTCTTCACCAGCTATCTCAAGATCATCTGCAACCTTGTTCTGATCGTCAACGGGAAGCAATCTCGACGTGAGCATCGAGGGAAGCATCCTATCGCTACCAAGAACCCATACAAAAGAGGAGTCCAATCAACCTCCTCTTCCTCTGTAATCGAAAGAATTTGATTGTAACCCATTCATTCAATCAATAAATACTTTTTCGACCCTACAATCATTGTCATAAATTAAGCAAGATTCTTTTTCAAAAATAATTTTAAAACCTTTATCACAAAGTTGACTTATACTAAGCGATTATATTTAAGATCATCAACTAATAAAATATTATTAATGATAGGTTTATTAGGATTACCAACAGCTCCACATCGATCACCTTTTCTTTGTTGTTATCCCCAAAAGTGACAAGACCACCATCCTTATTTTAAAAAGACGATAATAATTGTATATTTCCGGTCATATATTTAGAGCAACCGCTATCTAAAATCTACCTATCTTTCTTTGGTAACCAAATGATAAACATTTATAACTTTGGTCCCCATTTTATATTGGGTCCATAAAATTAGTCTTTAGGAAACCAAACCCATGAAGAGTTTGATTTGCCTATATAGTTAGTTGATAAACAAATATCTTTAATAAATGTAGAAATATAATTTTTTTTCTTTAAAGCGGTTAATTTTTAGGCACCCAAATAGATAAGTATTTTAATTTCTTTTCACATAAAACATTATTTTTCAGATAAGCATGTGAAGAGATAACATTGTTTTCATGCGATTTTGAAGATGATTTTACAAAAGTGGTTTTCTTAGAAATATTTTTATCAACTTGAAAACCCAAACCTTTTGTCTTTTGATATTCTTTTGATATGAAAGTAAATTTTTAGATTTTCTTTACCTTTATTGAATTTACTAACATTCAAATATATATCATCATATTTTGATTTAATAGAAGAAATATCTTTATCTAAAATACTAATGCTAATTTATAAATCATTGCATTCGATTTTAAATAAATATTCTCATTAGTCAAAACATGATTTTCTTTAAGTAAAGATTCATTTTCGCCTTTCAATTTAATTTCTTGAGAATAAGAATTAGTAGAGGAATTTATATCAGAAATTTCATTTAATAATCTTTTATTTTCACCTTTAAGAAAATTATGTGAAGCTTTTAATCTCAAAAAGTTTCATATAATTCATTGAATGCATCTAAAAGTTCTTCATTGTCATTTACCTCATCTTGTGCCATAAAGCACATATGAGCTTTCCTTTCCTCAAGTTCTTCATCCGAAGACGAATCATTACTATCATCCCATGTAGCCGCCATAGCCTTTCTTTTCTTATTACTTTGAGTATTGTTGTAATTGTTGAAGTAATTTGATTTTTGCTTATTCTTCAATAATGGACAATCTTTCTTCACGTTTCTTGGTTTGTTACACTTGAAACAAACAAGTAAGTTAATTGAATTTGAATTTTGGATTTGAACTTACCTTGTTTAATAAATTTTCGAAACTTGCGTGCAAACATGCTCATTTCTTCTTCTTCTTCATCCGAATCTTCTTTATCGGAAGTAGTATTGAATGCAAGTACTTTCTTGTTCTTTATTTCATTTTCATTTTTTCTATCTTCAATTTGAACCTCATAAGCCATTAAATTGTCAATAAGATTTTCCACCGTTAGAGTTAATAAATCATTCGCTTCCTCTATTGTGGTAACTTTCTTTTCCCATTATGGAGAGAGAGAACGGAGTATCTTTCGTATCATTTCCACTTGAGTGTATATTTTTTCAAGATCGATGAGAGAATTTGTAATGTCAGTGAATCTTGTAAACATCTCTCCAATGGTCTCGTTTTCCTTCATTCTAAACAATTCGACACTGTGTACAAGAACAGAAATTTTAGATTCTTTAACCTTATTTGTACCTTCATGAGTTACCTCGAGTGTGTGCCAAATATCGTATGCAGATGTGGCCGTTGACACCCTGTTGAACTCATTCTTGTCAAGTGCACAGAATAAGGCATTCCTTGCTTTAGAATCCAAATTTGTGTTGTTCCTTTGAGATGTAGTCCATTCTGTGAAAGGAGTAGTTGGCTTCTCATATTTAATTTCCACAACATTCCAAAGTTCGTAGCCAATTGATTGGAGGTAGATTTTCATTCGACACTTCCAGTAGTTGTAATTCAAGCCATCGAACATTGGTGGACGATTGGTAGAATGTCCTTCCTTAAATTGTGAAGTTGAATCAAAAGTTGATGCCATCTTTAACCTTTCTCTGATACCAAATGTAGGATCGCTGATCTAACACATTAAAATATTAGAAGGGGGGTGAATAGTGTTCTTTTAAAAAATTATGCAAAGTAGATTATAAATTGCAATAAAGATAGCAACAATCACAGAAAATCACAAACACAAATAAAAGATTTTATACTGGTTCCACCTCCCCGGTGTACATCCAGTCCCCAAGTAAATCCCGCTTGAGATTTCCACTATGATTTTGAAAACACTTACAAAATCAAAAAGCAAACCTGACCAATTTGCAAGACCATGCAAATTGCAACCAATCTCTACACCAAGAGATCAACACCTCTCAAAAACCCGAGAGTAAACTTTTTCTTGAATCAACAACAATAATTTCTATAAGTCTTGATGTATTGTGATGTGTAGCAGTGGCTTAGGAATTTTTTTTAATCTCTAGAAAATGCCCAAGTGATTTGTATGTAGGATTAATCTCAAAGGCAAAATCAGACTCAACTTTCTCTCTTAAGAATGTTCAAAAGTTGGAGCTTATGGATAGGAAAATAATGATATGAATTTCTGAACTTGTAACCTATTTATATCCCTTTGAAAAGATATTTTTTCAGCCAAAGAAACGGATATAAACGGCTAAAAATAGTCACAAATTCAAAACCTGAAAAGTCAGAAAACTGTCTATGTAGTCGACTAATAGACATAGTAGTCGACTACTCTGAGTTAAAACAGACTCGTTATCTGAGATTTTTCTTAGTAGTCGACTAATGAAGTTCATTATGACTATCTCTCATAAAGCGACAGAAACTAGATTTAAGTGTAAGATCTTAGTAGTCGACTATAATGCATAGTAGTCGCACTACCTAATTTTACAATCTTGAAATATGTCTAAGTCTTAAGTAGTCGACTACACTTTATATTAGTCGACTATTACGTAAAAAGAGAAACTTATATTTTGACACAAAGCTTTAAATAGTCGACTACGATTCTAATTAGTCGACTATTAAGAGATGAAAATGATATGAATGCAATATATTAGGACTTGTAAATTCACTATTAACTCTAATGGTTAACATAGGGATTTCTATTGTTAACCAACACACTAAGCATGTGTTAGTGTGTTCTAAATGTGTGTGTGTGTGTGTGTGTGTGTGTGATCAAGGCTTGTACAAATTTTTAAGTAAAAAGATATAAATAACAATTACATAAAGCTCTTATCTTCAATACTTTGCCTTGAGCTCATCTTGCACTTGTCCACATATCTTATTCATGTTTGATATCTGCATTGACACGTTAAGCGTGTGTATATATATATATATATATATATATATATATATATATATATATATATATATATATATATATATATATATATATATATATATATATATATATATATATATATATATATATATATATATATATATATATATAACACATAATATAAATTGTTATCATCAAAGCAGTATCTTTGGGGACAAGATATCCAACAAACAATTCACCTATTTTCTCATGTGTAAAATAACAATTCCCATAAACAAATATTCATTTCAAAATTACCTATATATATAATAAATAAAAAGATTCTGAAAAAAAATTAAAACTACTGTCGACCGGTTTTACATCTTCATGGGATATATATATAATAAATTATATCATAATGAGCATACTAGATCCTCTATAGATATCCATCATTTTCCTAAATGAATCTAGCAACCCAATGTTTTAGGTTTTATAGTACTTGTAAAATAAGTTTAAAGTATACTACATTAACAAATCAAAATGACAATATCATCATGTCTAAGGGACCATATAACAATTTAAATTCTCTATCTCTTAGATGACAAGTCCTAAAGAATCCAAACGCAGTCTAGTGCTACACACATCACAATATGGGCTTATGACATACACTTGGAGAATCACCTCCCAGTGGTTGAGACATATCACCACATCACACATGGGTTTCATGCATAATAACCTATTATAATATAGTTATTCTTTACTAGTTATAGGTTAAGCACAAGTTTAAGAAATCTCTTAGTTAAATCACATCTCCAAGCAAGTGACCATCATAGTGCATAATCTAACAAGATAATTTCTAAGGATAGTACAACAATTATATAAATAATATCCAAAAATAAGTGCAACAATAAAATCTTTATTAATATTTAAAAATATTACATAAGTTCTTTTGGATGTGCAAGGGTATACCATACTACACTAGCAATATAGCATCAAGAACAATTTATATTGATATTTTATTTTTCTTTTCAGAAAAAGTCATAATGTGTTTTGACGTTAGATTTCTTGGAATTAGATATCTTTTTTTGCAACATTTAAAAATAGATTAATTTCACAAAAAATGAATTTTCTTATCTTACAAAACTCTGCTAAACTTTGGAGCGTCTTACAAAATCCTCCTAAAATTTAGACTTTTCTCTTCAGATTCCTCTGCACGTGATTGTCAAGTAACTAAAATGTTAAGATAAAACCTCAACTGAGGGGGGCGGGGTGGTGTTTGTAAATGGCAAATGATTGAATTAGGATTTTTAGCTCATAAGGTCATTTGAGGAAGGAGAGAAAAGGGAGAAGCATTGAAACCGTTCATCTCCGTTGAAACCTATTTTGAACAAATAAGGCGTTTCAACGACATCACCGTCTAATTTGACAAGTAACGCTAGTGTGAGTTGGAATATTTTGTTTGTTTCAAGATGGGCGTTTCAACAGAGTCTATTTGCTATATAAAAGGCCTTGATTCTTCACTCTTGAAGTCTGCTTGATATTCATGGAGAAAGAAGAAAATTAAGGTACCCTTTCTTCACTTCTTAGAATTCATGTACAATAATAGATAATTTGGGTTTTTATTTGACAGGATATAATTTTAGTTCTTTTAAAAGTAGAAGAAATTGAAATTTCAATACTTATAGTTAATACTTTCCATTTTAAAAATGGAGCTATAGCTTAACTCGGTGTATGATTAATACTAGTCTTGCAAAATCTCAACCAAGTGTCATCGATCTCGATATATATTTTTAGCTAAATTATCGAATTGGTATTTTAACTTGGACTTATTTCCAAGATGATTTTTATTTACGTTAGGTCTCGTGATAATATTTTCACTTATGCCCCGATGACAATAAGGCTCTTTTCTAGTGAACTATATTTTTGTGAAAATTTCTTTCATCTCATTGACCTATAAAATTATTAAATCTGCACATTCATTCTTCTTTAACCTCCCCTAATTTAAATTTCTTCCACTCTTTTACCAAATAAGACCCTCCTTCACTCTTTTTTTTCCTCTCATCAATGGAGCCCCCTCTTTCTCTTTCAAACTCCCCCAATTCAACTCTGGACCCTTATCCAAATTGGAATCTACTTGAACGAAGGTTATTGGGGGTTGGATTAGGGTTTAGTGGTGAATTGGGGGAGGTTGAATGAGAAAGAGAGGGCTCATCTTTTTGGGTAAAGGGGCAAGACTTTTGAATTGGTGGGAGGTTTAAGGAGATTTAATAATTTTGATAGGTTTTGCGAGATGGAAGAAAATTTTAAAATAATAATAATAATAATAATTGGCCAAAATTCTGCCAATGGGAAAAAATGCTCTATTGTCATCCGGACACAAGTTAAAATATCATATTAATGCCGAGCAGAAATAAGTACCATGTTAGAAAATATGGTCAAAATAGAATACCAATTGTAATTTAGCCTATATTTTTCAATGGAATACGTTGAGGATAAAAATTTTGAAACGATTCTAAAATTTTCCGGTTTCTTCCATGTTTATCCCTGATCCGTTCCATACTTCGATGCATTAGTGGTAATAATGTTTAATGCCAGGATCCTGATATTTCCTAGTGGTAAAGTTCTTCTAATAAACATCTGCGGAATGACAATGGTATTAATCTTATATATTAAGACATATATTCTTTTAAAGAATACTACTTTATAACTTGATGTGAGCATGTGAGTAGGACTTCAATTCAAAGCCTCCTAAATGTACACTTTTAATAAACCTTTAACTCCATCCAATTATATTAGATTCCAAAATGACTATTTTTAGACGGCTGCAAAATCTTAATTTTAGACAGCTTTAATTATTCAATTGGATTAGCTAAATAGGAAAAAGTAAAACATCACCGAGATTTTTCTTAATATTACAACTGTGTTATGTTTATTAAAAGAGGAAAACAATATCCATACTTAACAATCCTTTGTACGCAACACAATTCTCTTTTTGTATAAAGTGAGTATTTTCCCACAATTGAATGTGTATCTTGTTCATGATTTATTAAAAATCGGAATTGAAGTTACTCAGAATGCGTATATTTTAATTTTTTAATTATATGTTAACTTAGTTGTTATATATCATTTTTATCAGAAAATTTAATAGCATAACATTAATCCTATAGAATCATAACTAGGTATCTATTTGTTATAATAATAAGAATAATAAATAATAATAATAATAATAATAAATGAAAGGTATCTACTTGGATACTAAGGGCCTATTTGGCAACCTGACAGAAATTAGGCCAGTCTAATTTTATTTTTTAACCAGACCAAAATTAAACCAGGTAGGGAGTGGTTCAATTCTAGGCTGGTTAAGAGGTTAAAAATAATAATAATAAGTTGGACCAGGTTTGGCCTAACTTTTTCCAAACAGAAAACTATACTAAAACTATACCAGATTCAGACATGACTTAGTTTTAAGGGTGTGTTTGGCAACTTTAAAAGAGACTAAGCCAAGTCTAATTTTCTTCTAACTAGGCCAAAGTTAGTACAAATAGAGGGTGGTTAAAAAAACTAGTTTAAAGTCTAAATTTTGAACTAAAAAAAATTAGTTTAACTTTGGCCCCATTGTTGCCAAACTAAAAACTAACTTTGAACCAAAATTGTTCCTATTAAAACTAGTTTTGTAGAGTTGCCACACATACTCTAATAATGATTTGCTAAAGAGGCCCTTAATTTGTTTAACCATCTTCTTTTGGGTCTGTTGATGGTCGATACTTTCTTCTGACATCACCGGTTCCTTTATGTGGTTCCCACTGTCGTCACTACCCGAGCTGTCTACATCTTGTGGACCCCGTTTTACGCCTAATGTCCCCTTGGTGTTCTATGTTCCATGGGGAAAGTATTTATGAGGGTTATTTAGATATTCCTTCAAATGTTCAGTAATTTCATATTTTAGACACCAATCTTTGAAATTGCTAATAGGTCACTCAAGTCCTAACAGGTCATGAGTATTGATCACTCAATGAAAAATATCCCTCATTTTATGTTTCCCTCAAAACGCTCCTCTATAAAATATTAGTTAAGGGGTATTTTGGTAATTGATAGATCAAATTGCAATGTCCCTTGGGCATTGAGGGATGCATGAGCAATTTCAAAGAGGGGTAATATGTAGTTATTGAATACTTGAGGGACTAATATCTGAAGAAAGGAACTCATAATTTCTTAGGGGTTTAATGATCACTTATTTTCACTTTCATACTCTAAAGTTTATACCACTTTTTACTTTTATATTCCAAAGTGTTTTTTAATACGTTGATATCATCAAGTTTTAATCTTTTCCAGTTTGATATCTCCATTCAGATGTTTTTAGATTTTTTTTAAAAGTTTTTATCAGATGCTTAGCATGTGTTACGTTACTGCTATTGAGAATACTTGACCTTCTAGATGGTAATTAGATAAAATAAAACTAAACATATTGATTTTAAAATTTACAAAAACATCCCATAAAAAAAATAACGAAAGAATCTAACAAAATTTGAACGAGAATATCAAATATAAAATGAGATTGAAACCTTGTAGCGTTAAGGCGTAAAAGAATACTTCGGGATATCAACAAAAAGAGAAAAGGGTAAACTTTGGGCTAACAAAGTGAAAGTGAGCCTTTAATTACCGCTACCAAAAACAATTCGTGGACACAAAGTTTCACCGGTCTCCAGTTGACAAGTGTCAGAAGCACACAATTGGGCCAGCTTTTGAGTGTACAGCTCAGGGTGCAGTTAATTATTCCGACTTTTAATTAGTACCAAAAATCCCGTCGTCTTCATTCTCTCTCTTCATTCTCTCACTTGTGTTTGTGTGCGTCCGCAAATCAAAGACTAAAACCAGGTAGATTTTCTCCTATTTTTTTTCACTTTTCTTTTTTCAACTCTTTCCTTCCGAAAAAAAATGTAAAAATTGAGAAAATTCGATTCATGATGGGTTCTCGAGCTGGAGCTAGGGTTCTTCAGCTTTCCTTTGAAATTAGGGTTTGTTTGAATAAGGTTAGTCAATCAAACTAGTCAAAGGCAAAAAGATTCGATTTTGGTTATATATTCTTTGGATTTTGTTCAGGGACTAGGGTTTGTAGTTGTCTTTTTTGAGTTCGTCTTTTAGGCATTTTATAAAAATTTCCTTTTTTAGCCAAAATTGCTTCTCAAATAGTTGAGAAAAATCCGATTTTGATGATGGGGTTTAGAGCTGAAACTAGGGCTTCTTCAGCTTCTTGAAAAAGTCAAGACTTTTTGTTATTGAAGCTTGAAATAGGCGATTTGGGTCTTCCTCTTTGTCTTCCTTTGAGCTCCCATGAGTGAAAAAGACCCCTTTTTTATGACGGGTTTTCGAGTTCAAATTAGGGTTCCTCTAGATTTTTGTTAACAAAACTAAGAGGATGGATCTAAGTTTGAATTTGGGTCTTCCTCTAGTTCCTCCTCCTCTAAGTGTAGACCTTGGTTATGACCTTGCCCTCGATGCTTTGGATGATGTCTTCACTTCAATACCGTCTATTGATGATCCACGTCACCCGTTCGATGAAATGTCTGACCCTGAACACTTATTTGAACCTTTCGATCTCCCTCCATATAATGATGAAATTCCACCACAAAATGCCTTGAATTCGATACGATATTCGCCATCCCTAATCTTCGATAATGAACCTTTGGCTCGCACAGGTGAGCCCAGATTGCATCAAGATCTCCTTCAATGCCCTGAGCTCCGGTTCCATAGATTGTTTGAATCCAGAGAACGATTGGAGATGGCAAGGACTCGTTCAAACCGAGATGACTCTAATCAAAGTAATGATCCTCTTTCAACTGATCCAGAGAGGCTAATGCGCGATATAAGGAGGTCCGGAAGATTTTTAGGTTCAATTGGAAAGCATAAGGCTGCTGATAAAGCTCCGAAGACTGAGGATTCGACAGAGGAGAAGACGAAAGGGAAGAATGACACTGCTTCTGAATTTGGCTGCAACATATGCCTTGAATTGGCAAAAGAGCCTGTTGTCACTTGCTGTGGTCATTTGTTCTGCTGGCCATGCTTATATCAATGGCTCCATATCCATTGTGATTTCAAAGAATGCCCTGTTTGTAAAGGGAAGGTGAATGAGTCAAACGTAGTTCCAATCTATGGAAGAGGGAATTCGTCGAAGAGAGAAGAAGGGAATAATGAGGGTTTGGAGATTCCTCCGAGGCCACAAGGGAATAGGACTGAGAGCTTGAGGCAGCAATTGCAGAGCTCACCGTTGTTTGGGAGAACTGAAGCATTGTATCAAGAGGTTCAAGAGTTGATCAATGATCTCCCTCATAGGATTCGGTTTTTCAGAGAGAAGGAGAAATCCTCAGTGACGTGGTAATTACAATCTCGATGATGTTGATCCTGCTCCTTCACCTAGTCAAGTATCTACTTCAAGCACCATGGCTATGATTCAGGGTGAGATTGTTTTGCATAATGATGCATCATCTTTGGATGCTAATAGAGGAAGTGGGAGTGATGTGGTTGTTAGAAGTAGGAGGAGGACCTCTGGTACTTTGGAGAATGGAAGTGGAAGTGAACCTCAGCCGAGCCAAAGGAGAAGGATGAACTGAGAAGTAATTGTATGTTCTATTCAATAATGTCTTTTTTACCTATTGGTGGTACTTGATATACTTACAATGAGTGCATATCCTTGTTGGTGTTTGTTTATTATGAGCTATTTCCTTTAAATGTAAAAACCTTTTTATCAAATTTCTTACTCTGAGGAAACTTTGCTTGAGAAAAATCTAATAATGGAGGTTGAAGTGCAAGGAGTTTTGGTTATGATCTCGTATTATCAAAGCACATGTTCCACTGTCTACATCAATGATCCAAATTGTTCATTTTGATCTTTATTTTTAAAATTCATGGAGATTGTAGTTCATATAGATTCAAAATCTCTAAATTGTTATTTTATTACGGGTTGTGGATTCTTCTCACGTGCATGTCATGTTGGATGTTTATTATGTTTAAATGGGAGAAGGCTAAGTTTCTTTATCTTGTCTTATCTTTTTACGTGATATTAATTTAATCCTTTTAAAATCAGTTATAACAACTCTACTTCTCTTGCGTTTCAACGGAAGAGGCGAGATATTATGGAAATCACGGAAGAAGAGAAAATAAAAGTACACGGCAAAGAAGAAAAGCTTCACTCTTTCTACTGCTTCTCCCTCTCTCCTCTCCCAAAACTTCCTGATATTTATATATCTTGCAATTTATATTTTTAACTTTTCTCTGACAACAATCATCCGAGCAAGAGGCTTGAGGAGCCACGGCATCCACAAGTCTTTGGATGTAATCGGGGCTTTATCGCTAGGAGGCGGATCGTTGAAGCCTTCTCAAGGGCGGACGCTTGTTTTTAGATTGTTAAACAAAAGTATAGAAGAGCAACACCATAAATAAATAAATAAATAAATAAGAGAAAGTAATCGGTACGATTACGTTCGGTGTTTGAATACAAATCTATACTACTTATAAAAGAGGATATGAGTGTCAAAACTTTTGACTTCCTATTTTACCCTTCTCAATATTTATATTTCTCATCCCAAGTTTAATAATTTACAATATTTATTTTATTAAGAAGAATGATTCATGAAGAAATATGTATTTAATTATTTAAGTGTACACAATTGTTGGTTATAGAGTGGATTAAATGTGACCATTTATCTTCTCTTATACAATACACTAATATACTATGTTTTTCTTATTAAATAGCCCGGTTGTAATCATAATTAGAGGTTAATGTTAAAATAGAAGGTTGACTGTTCATAATAGCTAGCAATTAGTTCTTTCACTACACTGAGCTCCCCCTCTCATTTTTGTCACCGCTTCAAATTCCTTTTCCGCAACGATCTTTCCTCCTTTCTTCTTTTTTTATTTATTCCACCGCTTCAATTCCTCTTCCAAATAAAAATCATTTCCATGTTAGATAACCTTACAACTTCTGTTCAAATTATTAACGTAACTCTCACTTTCTCTTTCTATAATAAAACTATCTTCGAAGCCATTATAGCCAGTCAAATTTCTTGAGAAGAAGCGCACTGACATCAACCTTGTTTGAAAGCTGTGATAAGGTAATTGACCATCTCCTATTTCAATTGATCTTAAAATTTTGGTTGTTCTTTAGATATGTTTTGATTCGATTGTAATAATTTAGTTTTCTTAAACCTTTAGGTTTCGATTACTCACAATTTGATTTGTAGGACGATTGAAATTTTAATGTGAATCCAACATTTTTACTTGATTGAGATGCATGCTTCTAACTTTTCTCTCTCAGAGAGCATTGAAAAGGTGAGTTCTTTTTCGCTCTTTCCCTTCCTATTCCTCTTTTTGCTGAAATTCTTTTGCTACAGTTTCATTGTTGGGTGCGATTCATTTCTTGATAGCAGCAAGTGATGAACCTATGCTGAAGTTGCCTCACATGGGCAGAAATAGCGCCTCTAGACCAAGTATAACACAAGATTACATGAAAAAAACTGTCATCTTGTCATGATTCAGTTGGTTTGTAGTGCCTATCGTGGAGTTAGATTTTGATTTTTTGCCTAAAATATTTTCTTTCTTCACTTTTCAGGTGAAATAAAGATTTTTTTCATGGAGTATAAATGTACTATTATTGGTTTCAAGTTTATTATATGAACGCCAGGGGAGAAACGTTCAGGGATCTATTTTTTCCCTCGAGTATAAATGTACTATTATTGGCTTTCAAATGTATTATTTGGCTTTCAAGGTGGATTTTTTCCTATTAAGTTTCTTGGTAATGTGATAGTACTTTAATTTACTGGAACATATTTGTATATTTATTGAACATTATTGATATTTCCTGTAAATAGGGTCATGGTGAGTATTCAAGTGGCAATACTTATGTTGGGAGAGACTACCATCAACCAACCTATGAAATGGATGGCCTAGAACAGGCAACGATAGACCTCGTCTCATTTATTTTCTTAATCAGGAAGCAAGAAAAATGTGAATTGTGAACTGTCTTTGACCAATTTTGTTCTAAAGACCTCTTTGATATGTAGGGAATTATTGTATTGGTTGCTACAAATCATCCTTAGGCATTTAAGCGTCCTGGACGCTTTGATTTGGTATGTATTCATCTTACATAGTCACATGCTAATAGTTGAATTAATGTTAACTAAAAGTATGACTTATGCATTTTAGACTTTTTGTTCAAAAGTTCTAGAATGTTCTTGGTTTATTTGCTTTCATCAAAGTGGGATCGATTTTTTAACGGGTGCCTATGGGCATTCATTAGGTAATGAGAGAGATATAGAAAAAAGAATAGCAAGTGAGTCTCCCCTTTCCACTAATTTCTCTCCTTACCTCCACTCTCTCTCTCTCTCTCATGGTTCTTTATGAATATGCCCCTGTTCTTGTTGTCTTGTGGCGGAAAAATTTGTGACACCTCTGCTAGAACAATGGCCACAACTGTTTGGGTCGAAAGTCGTTTCCATTGCAAAAACTTGAGAAAATTACACTTTTAATTCTCAGTTACAAAGAAATTCAAGTAACTCTCTTACAAACTCGAACAGAAGACGCTAATCTCCTATTTTCGTGGGACTTTGCCTGTGCCGGGGACGCGTAATCCGTGGACCACCAAGCAACGATCGTCAAATCGACGGGGTTTAGTTGATGCTTCGCAAAGGAAACAAGAACTGAAGTCAATATCTTAGCAAAGTAAGATATCCACTCTTCTCAAGAATAAGTCAAAGCTTAAACTCGAGGAATCTCCGTGTGGATCGTGTTCTTGAACTCCGGAAGCTTGGATTCTCTCCCTCTTTGCAATAGCTCTGCTTATCTGATCTCAAATTAGATCCTGCTCCAAGTGGGCGTAGGGGTATTTATAGCCTTTGGGAGGCGTGCCCTTTGAAGAAACACAAGTGTCATAAGTGCTCAACATTTGCGGTTAAGCCGTTCCGGTATCTGGCGCCAAAGCTACTCGCTCGAGGCGGTGTTAGGCAGCCTCTCGGCCCGGCGGCGTATAGAACTACCTCGGATGGCGAGGCGGTGTCGCTCCTCGGTATTTATGCGGTTTCCCTGCTTTTAAGGCACGATTAAATGCCCTAAAATCACGCCTAGTGGGCGTATTTTCAGCGTGTAACCGCCCATTAAAGTATCTGAACGTCTCTTTGCGTTGATAAAGCCAAGTGGGGCCCACCAGCATTGATTTAGACCCTTCAAGATCTCATTTCAAATATTCTGGGTGCCTCGTCTTTGGCGAAATAGATGCCTGCGCCTATAGCGAGACACATCAAGGTGTCTCACTCGTGGCGAGGCACAAACAAGTGTCTCACTCGTGGCGAGGCACAAACAAGTGTCTCGCTAGTAGCGAGACACAAGCGAGTGTCTCGCTTGTAGCGAGGCACAAACAAGTGTCTGGCTAGTAGCGAAACCTGGCGAGTGTCTCGCTTGTAGCGAGCACAAACAAGTGTCTCGCCTATGGCGAGACACAATCTACCCATGTGTTGTCTTCTTGAGATTTGACGATGTTGTCCTTCGATCTTCTCATGATTTAGTCATATTTGAGGTTCTTGGCAATTTTGATGCCTACAGATACCCCCTCAAAGTTTTCGGACTCTTACGTATTTTATCGAGGGTGCGGAATACGATGAATCATGCCTTACTTCCGTTCAACGTTGAACTTTGTAGAAGAGGCCGTGTTTTGCTTCGCTTTTTCAAACCACAGGTATGCGATGTCGCTATCCATATTCTGAGTTCAATAACTGTTGCATTTGTATTTGAATGGATTAAAATGTCGAAGTCGATTTTGGACTAATCATCTTCATCTTGAAGGTCACCACTTGGGTTACGATTGAAATGCCATGAGTATCATTCAGAGAAAAAAACGTCGTCTGGTTTTCTGAACATCAGATTTCCAGGGAAGCTTCTATATGAAATGTGGAACCGATTTGTTTTGAATATACTGCCTTGAATCCCGTGCGGAGGATAATCATCAAGATCTGGAATTGTCCCACTTGAAGAGAGCGAGCAAGGCAATCTGAAGTGTCTCGCTCAAAGGACTTGAGCGAGGCAGCATGAGGTGTCTCGCTCAAAGAGTTTGAGCGAGGCAGCCTGAGGTGTCTCACTCAAAGAACTTGAGCGAGGCAGTATGAGGTGTCTCGCTCAAAGAGTTTAAGCGGTGCCCATCCTTTATAAACCCGATACCTAGGGTTTTAACCCCATATGATATCCCGCCTTCTGGACTTCAAAACCTTCCCAAACCTTCTCAAACCCTATTTCGATCTTCTACTAACCCAAGAATCCCTTCAAGCTCCTCAAACTAGCCCTAAAGATCCCTCTTCCAGATCTAGGGTTTCAATCTTCACGGGTTTTCTCGATTTTCTTCGGTTCAGGTCCATTTCTCTGCAAGAAACTCTGTCTCCCTCTATCCTACAGGTTTGTCATCGAAACCCTAGCTCTTTTAATGCCTTTTTATTTCAAGTTCCATCGAAATCCGACCGTTCTCTCTTGTTTGAATCAGAAATCCGACCTTTAACCATGTCGCCCAAGAGATCTAAGGTTCCCAAGAGTACTTCCACTGCCCAAGCCTCTGAATCTAAAGAACCCATGGCCTCGTCGTTCGGGGGTAAGTTTCCTCTCATGTTTTTTACTGATTTGAAGTCCTATTTTTTGTCAAAACTTGAACTTTTGTTGCATGAATCCTCATTTGATCTCCTTTGTGAGGCATTTGGGCAGAGTCGAGGTCCTCCTTTGCGGGGATCTGGGCTAAAACAAGTGTTTTGCATGGCCGAAATATTTGTCAACTCAACGAACAAAGCTTCGATTGACTCGTGTTTTGGTAGGCGAGGCTGATCTATCGGCGAGGCGGTTAAACTATCTCGCTTAAAGGCAGTTCAAGGCTGTCTCATTGTTGGCTGACGATTTGAGTTTTGTCATTGTGAACAGCAAGGCTGCCTCGGCGCTATGATCGCCCCACACTTAGCTATTTTTTGATGTTAACTTCGACTCAACACTTATAAATGTACATGTGCTTTACAGTTGAGTTTCCCCCTACGGCATTTAATGTTCGCGATTCAAGTGGACTACACAGCACCGTGTTCTCCTCGTCTCGCGAGGCGTCACTGGTGACTGACATTCCTCTGCTAGGCCCAAGTGCCTCTCCGGAACTATTGGAGTTACTGGAGCATGGAGATCGCCGTGATTTGCGGAGGATGATAACTGACGCTCCGCTGATGAAAATTGCTGGCTCTACTGAGGTCATAAGGAAATCTAGCTATTTGTTCGGGGACTCAGTTGCCGATCCGGAGGTTCTATCTTCCCGTACCGAGGCTTGGTTGTATGAAGGTGATGGCTCCCGTTTTCATTTGCCCTCTTTTGCTCGCCATCATTCATTGGTGCACCTGCGCAATCTATCGGTCAAGCGGAGCATGCCTTGGAGATTGACGGAGGACCAGGAACGCATCCATTGTGGGTATATTGGCCAAGGCGCTACCCCAGGCTCAAGTGATAGGGATTATGTTCGTGCACTATTCCCGTGGATTATAGGTCAAGACAGTCCACCTCACAACGAATTGTTGGTTAAGGCTGATATTGTGAAGAATCGCCTGGCCAGAATAGGAAGAGTATTACCTCCTAAGAAGTCTCATCGCTGCTTTGGCTGGGTCCATTCCACTGACGACCGATGGTGGACACGGATGACCAAGTATGTCCTAGGCCGGTGGAATCGTGAGCTACAAGAAATTGGCTTGTATGTTCCTATTCGTGCAAGCATGTATGGGATTCCCATTAGCACGCATCACTTCCTCACACTTTTGGAGGTTTACAACCCGGACACGAATACCTTCCTAACGAAGAATGGGGAGTTGGGCCTTCCACTCCATGAGATGATGAAAGTGTCTGGTCTTCCGATGGGTGACGCGCCGTATCAGGAGTATTTTCCTACTAACCGTCGACTAAAGGAGATGAAGGAGAAGGGGTCAAATGTTTATGAGGTCCTTTGGGAGTTGACTTGCCACTACTATACGGCTATAGCGTCAACTGATGTGAAGGTCGAGAAGTCAGCGAATCGGCTTGAAACAGATTTCTTGAGCTACTGTTCGGAACTTGGAGTAATAATGAGATAAAAGAACTGGATCCTCTAACTCCTTCTGCCATCAACAATTTGATTGCGAAGACCAATGCCCAATCTTTTACTACTCCATTCGCTGAGGGCAAGATTCCCAAGGGCACCAAGTTCGGGACTTTCTTGTGGCAAGTACAGAAGCAGATCAAGCCACAAACTGTTTTGGCGGGCTACTTGGCAATCTGGTTGAAGAAGTGCGTGGTTCCGCATCAGTCCTCAGATGCTATGCCTTTGGAAGTACTTTTCCCGGCCGTTGAGCTAGTCGTCGGCCGTCGACTTTCTCTCCTTCCAGCGATGGTGGCAGATATACATTGTGGGCTTCGACGCTTAGTCACCGGTTTCGTCCAGAAGAGCAAAGGGGCCTCTGATGAAATCCCGTCCGTAAAGGTGGAGCTACCATATACCTATCTGATGGCTTGGCTTGTGCTCCATCGTTCAGACTTGATGACGGCGCCTGAGGTAGTCATCCCTGAAGTTCCACTATTGCAGAATTTAGAGAGCTGTAAGTGGAGAGCAAGACAGTTCTCTGAGGCGTCTCGCCAATTCAAGATTGCCAAGAGTTGGGAATTCTTCAAGTGTTTCCCAAACTTCTCGGGTCATTATGATGACGTACTCGTGGATGCTGCTGAACCTAGTGGGAACAGGACCATACTGGATCTTGGGTGTTTCCGGTGGTTGATAAACATCCGGCCCGGCTACCTCATTTTTCAAGTTAGGAACTCGTGTTATATTGAGCCTTATCTTCCATGCCGGTTTTCTCGTCAATTCGGCTATGACCAGATCTATGTCGGGAATCCGAATCGAGGGATGAAGACCCATGGAGGCCTTATTGATGGCGCTACCGGTATTGAGTATCGGTGGGTGTACCAATGCCAAGTTGATCTCCTATTCGAGCCCAAGCTTCAAACGACATTTACGTATTGCAAATGGCTCATTGCGTAACGCTCCCGAAGTGGTAGAAAGAGCTTCGCGACCGTGCTTCTCCTCCGCGAGCTCAACCGACGAGGAAATCTAAAGGCAAGAAGAAGGTCGGGAAGAAGTTGAAGAAGAAGATTTTGGCGACACGATCCGAACTTCGAAGAGGAGAGAGAAGAGATCGCTCGTCCCACAAGGGTCGGTTCGGTGAAGTAGTAATACCTCCTCCTCGTTCTCCAACTCGGCGGGATGCACCACTAAAGCTTCCCGTGTCCCATCTCCTCCTAAAGCCCTTTGAAGCGACCTCGAAGAAGTTTGTTCTTACCCATCAACCAAGGATGGAGAGGAGAAGAAGAAGAAGAGGAAGAGGAGGCTTCCGACCTCATTCTGAGGAAGAGGGTCCGCAGATCGATGACCGTTCCTTCTCCAACATCTATTGTCAGAGCGTTGCTGCGGACAAAGAAGCTCACGCACCGGCCTCGGCGTCAAATTTCTCCAACTTTTAAAGTGGCGGGCACTGATATTCCACTTGGGGGAGACGGTAAAATTTTATTGACTTATACTTCATTATTCTTTTTATAACTGATATTTATTATTTCATTTTCTCTTCTCAGCTTCACCTGAAGAAGGTGAGTTTCAGGCTGAGCCTTCTCCTCCTCCAGCGTTCGTTTATGAAGATTCAGGCTTCGTGATGCCAGCACCAGAAACTATGGATGAGGGTGTTCAAGATATTGCTGTTGGTGCGGATGTTGACATGCCTCATGTTCCTGAGGCTGTCGTTGCAGGTACGAATACCTCCTCTGGATGGCGACTCCAAGTATTGAAAGAATCCGACTTTGTTCCCCCGCTAATCGCTAATGCGCTTCATATTCTTTTAGAAAAATTTCAAGAAATATAAAATGTCGGTCAGCCGGGCCGAGTCTTGGTATGAAATTTGAACTTTACTTTGTTCTCCCTTCCTTGTACTGAATAGCTTACACGTTATAGCTGTAGTGATGGAGGGACAAGCTGAGGAAGAAGCGGCTTCAGGCAGAGAGCTTGATAAATCTCACTCGGAGCGTATTGTTGATGTCACTGCAGAAAGTCAGAGGCCAACGGATCCTGCACATGAAGAGGGTTTCGAGGAGTCATCTGAACAAAGCTTCGCTCAGATGATCTCTTTCTCTGAGTTCGACCAGCATCTATTTTCCGAGATGTTATCAGAGCATACTCAAAGGGAATCTATTGTAGAAGCTAGCTCTTCTATCGGTACGTGTTTTTTTTTATAGATTTTCTCATTCTTTTAGCCGATAGTTAATACCTGATGCCATTATCACCTGCAGGGCCCGTTACTACTGCTGCAGAGCAAACTCCTGTGGTTTCATACTCGGAGATTCAACCCATCGTTCTCCCAACTGAGTCCATCGTTGTCTCGACTCTTGTTGAGAGTTCTCTTATTAGACCTGGACCACCAGCTACTCAAGCTGAACCTGAATCAACTCCAGTGGTTCCTGAGGCTACATTGATGAGCATGGGAGAGACAATTTCAGCTGGGGAATCTTCTAGCCGCACTGGTATATCTCATAGCCTTATTTCTTCTGAGAGTTTTGAAATCTTCAGAAATTTACACTTCCTTTTTCGCAGCGGATCCTTACGTATTGTATAACACAATCAAAGCTTTGATGGCGGATGAGGATCCAGAGAAGGTAGTTATTAGTGCAGAGCTTGAGGGTTTCACATCTCTTCTTGGCAGCGTGATCGACAGGATCATGAACAAAGGGTCTTCCTTTAGCTCAGTAAAGCGACTTCTCGATCGGCATATGGCAATCATTAGAGAAGAAGGCTTTCCCGAATTGGCGGATTCTATTGCGGAAAACCTGATTCAGCTGGAACAGGAATTGGATGAACTTTAAAAGTTGCGATCTGGGGGTGCTTCCACCTACATTTCCTCTCGAGTTGAATCTATCATACAGGCTAGAGAAGTCAAGGGACGAGCTGCCCAAGAGGAACTTCAAAAAGTGCAAACTCAATCTGATCACATAAGAGCTAGTTTGAATGTTCAGGATAGGAGTCATGCTGACTTGCTTCGTTCTGTTGAAACACATGAACTCGAGATTACTCGTTTAACAAAAGCACTTGAAGATGCTAAAGAAGCACATGCTCTTCTGAAGATTGATCTTGCCAGTTCGGAGAAGTCTCGTTCTAAACTAGTAGCACAACTGAAGAAGTTTGATGAAAGATCCGCCGAACTTGATCAGAAGATCATTCAACTTCTTACTTTTGACGACGCTTCAAAGGCACTTTTAGAGGAGGAGCTAACACAAAAGCATCAGGAGGAGCTCTCAAATCTGGAAGAAAGGATCCGTCGGCGTCAATTTTCCGATTAGAACACTTTTGTACTGTTCGCGGTAAAAGTTATTTTGTTATTCATTGCTTCAGTTGAACTTGCTTACAGCTTCTTTGGCCTACAACAAGATTCAAAAGAAATGCCTTTTATTTTAAGGCGTACAATAAAAACGAGAATTATAACTTTCTCCTTAGTGAACAAACACGAGGATCTCTGTTATATCGGGTCCTCGCTTGCGTGGGTTCTTTACTGTCTTGGGGACTTTTGTGTCCATGGACCACCCTAATCCGATCCAGGTGGAGATCTAGGTACGAGATCTGCGGATTTAGAGTGCTTATTTCACGAAGGAAATAAGACACCGACGGGGATCAACTCACGAAGGAGGTGATCGCCGGAGCGAGTGAAATCTACTAGGAGAAATCACACGCTCGCCCTGAGACTAAGACGAAGCTTAGCCTAGAGGGTAAATCCGCAAACTTGACCTAGATCGGCGTAGACTTGAGCTGGATCCTCTACCTCGTTGTGTAGATCTGAGCCGCAACGAATTCCTCGAGATCTGGATCTCGTCTCTTCTCCTGATCAGCACTCTGAAATCCCACCTCTATCTTCAAAGTTCTAGCCTCTTCAAGCCGCTCCTCAAGTGCCCAAAGACCGCTCCAAGAATCTGCCTGGAAGCTCTCTCAAAGTCCGCCTGGAAGCTCTCTGGAAATCCCGCGCCAAAAAGCTCTCCCAAAAAATCCCCCAGAATATCCCCAGAATAATCCCTCCAGCCGCCCTCCTATTTATACAAGTCGGGGGGCTTGTGCTGTCCGCGCCTGTGCCTCGGCCAAAGTGGCCGAGGTGCCTCGGCTAACCAGGCCGAGGTGCCTCGGTTGAGTTGGCCGAGGTGCCTCGGCTAACCAGGTTCAAACGAATCTGTGCCGAGCTCGCCCGTGAGTTCGTCCGGCGAGGTTAAGCCAAAATGAGCGGGGCCGCCAAGTGAATCTGAGGCTGCGCCCAGTCTGAAAGGTTAATAAAGGCAAGGTTCGCCACATGAACATGAGGCTGCGTGATGAATCTGAGCTCGCTGATGAATCTGAGCTCTCAAATGAACACGAGGCTCGCTTGATGGCGAGGTTCGCCAAATGAACACGAGGCTCGCCTGATGGCGAGGTTCGCCAAATGAACACGAGGCTCACGATGGCGAGGTTCGCCAAATGGCGAGGTTCGCCAAATGAACACGAGGCTCACGATGGCGAGGTTAAGCCAAATGAACAATTTCGCTGATGAATCTGAGCTCTCAAATGAACACGAGGCTCACGATGGCGAGGTTCGCTAAAATATAATCGAGGTGTAAACTACGGATTAAGCCAAAGTCGAGGTTCGTCGATGGTCGAGGTTGCCAAATGGCGAGGTTCGCCAAATGGCGAGGTTCGCCAAATGACGAGGTTCGCCAAATGGCGAGTTAAGCTAGAAACGAGTTTGCCAAATGGCGAGTTCGCCAAATGAACCAGGCTTCGCCAAATGGCGAGGTTCGCCAAATGGCGAGGTTCGCCAAATGGCGAGGTTCGCCAAATGAACACGAGGCTCACGATGGCGAGGTTCGCCAAATGAACACGAGGCTCACGATGGCGAGGTTCGCCAAATGGCGAGGTTAGCGAGGCGAGTTTGCCAAATGGCGAGGTTAGCGAGGAAGGGCGAGGCTTCGCCAGGCGAGTTCGCCGGATAAGCGAGCTTCGCCCGAGCGAGTTCGCCGGAGTTGACACCGTATCATTCGATGGAGTTGTCATTCGCCCGACTCCCGTCCGCGAGTTGGTTTGAGGCTCTTGTAAGTATTTTCAATGCCTCTGAGATACCCCTCCAAAGTGTTTCATTCGTTCTTTTATAGCGGTGGAATACTTTGGACATGATGATTCCGGCCTTGATCGAGAGGGTCCCAAAAGTTAGCTTCAAGTCTTGATTCTTCGGATCATCCGGTTCTTTGTAGGATTTACGATAAGATCGCAGTCTTTGCATTTATTGTCGACGCTTGTTAAAATCTTAATTGAAGCTGGTGGGTGAGTTGTTTGTAACTTCGTGTCGGTTGGTTGTTGTTTGACTAACCATCGGATTTTGGACTTCTCCATTATGTCGTGAACCCTTGTTGGCGTAGCGTTGGGTACATGTCGAATACATGGAATTTTCATAACCCTCGATCGGCTATTTCTTCCATCATCACGTGTGTTGTTGGTTTAGCCACAGCGGGAGGACTAATCTTTTTATGGAGATATCCTCCGAGGATTCCTCGTCGCAACAGGATACCATTTGGCTTTCAACCATCGTGTTGGCTTTCAGCCGGTGAGTGCGACGCTTTGGCCCTTGTTGGGATATGATTATTCACAGTGGGAGAAGTTTCTCCGGGATTAGACACGTTGTCCGGTGTTGACATGACTTACGTGCCTCGTTAGGTTGTTCCTCTCTTGAATATTATGGTGGGAGGAAATTAAGGGTTATCGAGTTATCCTTAAGAATATGGGTTTATTCTCCAGGCATTTCTCGTTGAAAATTTGGAAACAGTTTATACTCGTAATCCTAGTTGGAGTAAGATTGGGCGACGCGTTGATTAGCGTCGATGCATCCGGACGATCGAGTTATCCCTAAGAATATTTCTTGCGAAAATATTCCAGAACTTCGACAAATTAGGAAGCGGTTTATACTCGTAATCCTAATTGGTGGGATTGGCGGCGTTGATTGGCGTCGATGCATCGGACGATCGAGTTATCCTAAGAATATTTCTTGAAAATATTCTTACGGGAACTTCTCGACAAATTAGGAAACAGTTTATACTCGTAATCCTAATTGGAGTGGGATTGGGCGACGCGTTGATTGGCGTCGATGCATCCGGACGATCGAGTTATCCCTAAGAATATTTCTTGCGAAAATATTCTTCCGGGAACTTCTCGACAAATTAGGAAACAGTTTATACTCGTAATCCTAATTGGAGTGGGATTAGGCCACATGGGAGAATATTTGGAGAATTGAACCGGGTAACGTCTCTTTCCAAATATGGCGGAGGGAGTAGGAGCCAATCAACGGACCGATTTGGCACTATTTTGATATCCGGGCAAGGTTCCAATTAGGACTCCTAATTAGGGGCTGATTAGAGTCCTAATTAGAATTGGTTTGGGCCCATTAGGAGTTGTTATAAATACCCATACTCCTCCTATTCCTCTGACCTAGGCGGCCCTTCCACATGCTCTTTTTCTCTTGTTTTCTTCTCGTCTCTTGCCGTTTTGTCTCCTTCGATCAACGAGGTATGTGTACGAGTGTTTCACGACGTCTTTTCTTGTTCTTCTTCTCTTTTTTTTCTTTTGTTGCATGCATGCGTGGGAGGAGAACTGAAATTCGTCAGACATGAATGGAGTGGCGGCAGCGCCATAGGTGGCGGCGGCTTCGGCGGCGGTAATGCGGCGGCCCTCGGCGGCGATGGTACCGTGGTCGGCGGCGGACGAGGCGCCCGGTTGACGCTGGCGATTAGGTCTGCTTCGGTGGCACCGGTCGTGACCGAGCACAGAATATATGAGCTGGCTCCGGCATGACGAACTGGCGGGCGGGCTCTCGGTCATCCGTCGTTTTGTTGACACGTCGTTGATGCTCAGTCATGATTGATGAACCATGACGACCAGCGGGATTTTTGATGCTATATTTGCGACTTTCGAGTTCGCGTGCTGACTTTTATTGTATTTTTGCGGCTTCGATGTCATCGGGAGAAGATCGCAGCAGTCGATCAACTTCGCCGCGGCGTGAATGCCGCCTCCTTCTTTTCGGTGATCGCCCGGCGATCATCATATTCGATACATACATGCAATGTATCCACCGTTCTCCTTTGTGGCGATTGGGAAGAGCCAAAATCCTCCTTTGTGGGGATCGTGGCTGCTGGTGTGCTCACTTTCGTTACGGCCCGCCGTTCTCCTTTGTGAGGCGATTGGGAAGAGTCGAGATTCTCCCGTGAGGATTGGGGCTTCAAAGATCACCCGCTCGATATCTTTAGCGGGGCGATTTCATACCGTACCCTTGCCTGTAGAGCGGGACATATTATCGCTTTGTTTGCAGCGACTATATTCATCATTCTCCGGTATCCGATGAGGATGAAATCGTCATACCCGTTATAAAGTCGTGACTCAATCTATGTAAGATGAATTCAGCCTTTATTAGCGAATATTTTACGATTTGAGTTGACTATTCCTCGGGAGCTTTTCGACTCCGCGCGGTTGATAGAGCCATAGCGGCTATTATTCTCGATGTGGCGATCCTGCGATCTTTATCTCGCCTCGCTTTGCATCCGACGCGTCATCGGTCGCTTGTTATTCTTCACAAGCTTTGTGAGTACGATGATCGTCTTGTTAAATGCCTCGGCTAATCCATTTCGGTGGATTATAGAGGCGTCGACGAGCGTCTTGTATCTTAATTTCATAAAACGATGAAGGAATTGGCGATGAGCCGAGGACCGTTGTCATGCGATCGTCTTGGGACACCGTGTCGGTAGATGACATGGTGTTTGATAAATTGGCGGCGGTTTTCGCCTTTACTTCTTTTAAGCGGAATTGCTTGACCCACTTGGAAAGTAGTGGTGTCGCTAAAATAAATCGATAAGCCCTTGGCCGGAGGAAAAATAGGACCTAGCGTCCATTCCCCATGTCTCGAATGGCGAGGATGTAGCAGAAGGATACTCGGGGGAAGATGCATATAATTAGCGTGAATTTGCGCGCGTGGCATTTCAGCGTGTGGCGTCATTAATCATTGTTGGCCAAAGTAGCCCATTCTCGATTCGATCGTAGAGTTTGGGACCGGGCTAGTGCGCACCACATTCACCTTCGTGTGCTTCGAAGGACCTCTTACGCCTCTTTGTTTGAAAGGCATCGGAGTAAAGACCGTCATTACCCGTGATATAACATCCGGTCTGCATGGCCGTAGAAGAATCTTGGAGCTCTTAGCGGGATTGACTCTCTCTTCCGTCTTACGGTAGAATACCATGCAAGGCGTGTCGATGATAGGAAAGCGCCAATCTCGGGGCTCCAATTCAGTTTGGGTTGCATGTACCTCTTTGGTAGCTACCCCTTTGTTTTCTTATACCTCGTCGTATATTGGTACAAAGAGTTGATGAGTTGAGTAACCAAGCTGACCGGTCTCGGAAGGTTAATGCTAACGACGACTACTTATTTGCCGGTGCATCGCATAAGCATTTTGGGCGTGGGATATATTCGATGAAGAACTCTTGAATGAGTCGCCATTCGGTGGCCACACGGTAATAGGGGACGGTCGGGATTTCTAACCGTACTCTCCGGCGGATCGCTTGACTATCATTACCGTCGCCCGTGCAGCTTGAGATACTCGACCCGACTCCTTGGCAAAACTAAGTCTAATAAGTGGCGCATTGTATTCGGCCACATTATTAGAAACGCCATTGGCGAATAAGCCGCGGGGCATGACATGATTCCGGAAACTAAGACAACTCCTACTCGGTGGAGATCTTAGAACATCAGGAGGCACGCGTGGCAGAAGCCGAATTAATACAATCGCCATATTTGTTGGTGCGATGTAGTGTTGACCGTGGACTTCATCGGGTAGTTCATCATCTGGCTTCGGTACGCTTTTCGTTGTCGGGTTAACTGACCAAGAGATGCCAAATCGCTTGTCCTTTGCCGACTTTTTTTGAAGTGCAAGTCATATTGGGACAAGAGCAAGGCCCATTTAAGCCAGCGCCAACTCAATGAGGCGGTGGGTCATAAATATTGGACGGTTCGTTAGAGATAGCATAAATCGATCGTGCGACTAAATAGTGCGCATCTTGAATCGCGAACACTAATGCAAGAGCGCTGCTTCGACCATTGGTGTCGAGACTTCGGCACCGACTAATGTTATTTCGGGTAGTACTGCTGCACATTGCGTGACGCCGTCGTCGTCTTGCGAGTAAAGCTTAGCGAGTGATCCATTGCCTTAATGTAAATCGAAGCGGTTTCGGCAATTGCAACAAGAACAGGAGGTTTGGCGAATCTGATTTAATCTCTTGAATGCTTCGGCGTCGTCCCAAATAAACAACCGCCCTTCTTGTTCAGCTTTGAAAATGGTTGGCACTTCCCGATAGGTTCGATATGAACCGTCGGATGTCATGTCATGCCGCCCTAAGTTCGCGCGGACTTGTTACGGTAAAAGTTATTTTGTTATTCATTGCTTGGTTGAACTTGCTACGGCTTCTTTGGCCTAACAAGATTAAAAAAATGCCTTTTATTTTAAAGGCGTCAATAAGCGAATTACAACTTCTTCCTTAGTGAACAAACACGAGGATCACCGGTTATGTCGAGGTCCACCGCTTGCGTGAGTTCTTTGCTGGGGACTTTTGTGTGGGCGACGGCGCAATCGATCGGTGGCAGGGTTACGGAACTTCTGAGGCGTGAAGGGGCTCGTTTCCGCGAAGGAAGCGGCGCTGAGGATCACACTCCGCGAAGAGAGGATGGCCGGGGATCGCTCCTGAGAGGAGGCGAGGCGAGTGAGTGAGATCTACTAGGAGAAATCCTGTGGCTGATGCGTGGCCGGCCGAGTTTGCTTACCTGCGGCTCTTGAAGATCTCTTGGCGACCTCGCCTTGCCAACCTCAAGCAGCAATCTCCTCTTCAAGCGCCTCGGGGAAGTCCAAAGTCCGCTCAAGAATGCACGGAAGCTCTCTCAAAATCGCGCAGAGCTCTGCAAAATCGGCGCCAAAGCTCTCCAAAATCCCTAGAAAATCCCCTCGGTGTTGGAATATTGCCACTGCTTTCGTCATCTCCTTCGAGTGCGAAGTAGCGTGGCATACCTTTCCCTTGACTTTTTCTTGATGAAGAAGAAGCTACCTATTGATCATCCTCAAGCAGTGCAGGTGGATCCACGGACTTCGCCATTTGGGGTTGTATCACGATACAAGTCCCTTACGGTGTTGCTTTCGTGGGGAAAATGGATTCACCGTCTTCATGCGACTTTGACCAGCGGCTTGGAGTTGAACCATGTCAATAGCGACCCAAAGCTTATGGACCCGCATTTGCTCAGACCTTCTTCTCTTTGGGCGACTTCATAGTGATGACACCTCGTCAATTAAAGCACGGATTTTATCCTTGAGGTGAAGCGAGGATTTAGTGGGGTGATGAAGCGCCTATAGTGCGCATACGGTATTTTGGGTCGTTAGTCCTCATACCTCCTCTTGATTGAATGGGGAAGCGATCTTGTTATTTTTGACAAGATATTTGAAGAGCAGGGAATCTCGTAGTCCCTAAAGGAATAGGACTTGGGAATCGGCTCTAAGGTACGTTTGTGGCCAGGTTACCCGTTAATTGTTACTGTTGTGGCCCGTTGTTATTCTTTAGCTGCGCTTCTGCTTCTGGGGTTGGAGTTGGAGCGTTTGGTTACTTAGCTGCCGTCTTAACGATCTTTGCCTTTGCGTGGGACAAAATTGCGGCTTGACTTCATTTGTCGGTAGGCCTCTTTCCGCCTTTTCCTTTTGAGGAATCTCTCGGCTTGCTCTCCACGAACCTTCAAGTCCTTCCGTTATAGGCGGTCTTTGTTCCCATTGCCTCGAGCACATCTATCGACAAATTGCGTGGCAGTGCGGAGGATGAACTCCTACGTTATTGGATCGGCGGTTCATTGCCTTATTCACGGAATCGTTTGACAAAGATATCCACGGTTTCTCCATTCTTATGCTTTTAGGTCGAGTAGTATTCCAATGGATACCTCGGTATCGTCATCAAAGTTGGAGAGAAAAAGGGACTCCATATCGTCCGGTTGATGCTCCCTTGTTTAAGGCGGTACCAATCGGCTGACTCCACGAAGGTGCCACGAATGGCCAGAACCATCGGGGCTCATTGCGAGAAATAACCACGAGGTGCGACTTGAAGTAAATCAAGTCTTTGCGTCGGGGAACCCTTACCGTCAAGCGGTGTAAAGTTTATTAAGTTAAACTTTGAAGGGTATGAGATCGATTCCCTCCCTGGGTATGGGCAAGGGATACCGTCTTCTTCACCTCTTGGGCGAAATCAGCGAGTTAATTTTGCTCTCGAGGTCTTTAATCTTCGTTCTCATGAGCAGCGGCGTGGTTGGGGGTTATCATCTTCTTGTGCTTCCTCACGATGCACAGTGTCATCTTGATCGACATCGATGCGCTGACTTGATTCACCTCGATGCTTTGTCAAGGCTTGGATCTATTGGTCATGCATTTCTCTCATCGTCTGCATGGCCAACTCCATCTCTAACTTGAAGTTTTCCCGTTGCTTATTCAACGCTTCGTCTAGC
Organism: Asparagus setaceus; assembly: GCA_012295165.1. Lineage (NCBI taxonomy): Eukaryota > Viridiplantae > Streptophyta > Magnoliopsida > Asparagales > Asparagaceae > Asparagus > Asparagus setaceus. Next base: position 69,210,447 of record CM022703.1, on the reverse strand, counting down.
ATTTTAGCCACTTGGTCTATGCTGATCATAAGCGCTCTTCGGGGTTGTCCGTCACTAGAAACTGTATTGTCGGATGCCATTGCCGACCCAGCGTCTGATACTTCATCCTCTGAAGGTAGTCCTCTCAAGAGCTTGTCGTAATTGGACCGTCGAATAGTCCCGGACCTAAGCGAGTTAATCGTTGCGATCGCTTAGGAATAAGCGCTGACGGCGGTTCCTTGCCGGTCATATTGTTGGTGACCTCGGCAATTCATTGGCTCGAGGTGACCTTCTGAAATCGCCTTGACACGGGTCTCGGCGTTTAGTGGTAAGTCTGGAAGGCCGACACCCTTCACGGAGTTCCACGATGGCAATTGCACTCAGCTGCTTGTCTTGATGAGCTTGGAGCATAAGCGGTGTGTTGGCTTGGGGAACTTCTTGAGATTTCCTCATACCCGCGGTGATACGGCTCGTCGGTGTGTGTCGCAGAACAGCTTGTCGTCGCGTCGGCGATCCACCGGGTATAGCGTCGTCGTCATCGAACAGCGTCTCCTTCCAGAATGGCCTTGCTCACGAAGCTAGAAAGTGACTTCGCCTTGACTTTTCGCTTATGTAAGCGTGAAGTCTCGAGGGACTCTCGGACTTGATTTTGATCCGGTTAGGCGGGGTTACGGGAATCTCCGATCCTTTTGGAGCAGGTGCAGCCTCTGTATGAGTGACCCGTGATTCCTTGAAGGACCAGCGATCCTTGATAGTTGGTTTGGTGGTGGTGAGTTGGCTTCACCTTTGGTTGATCGCGGCCTTTGACCTTGAGGCATACATCGGACTTGGGCTTTGGCGCCAAACTTGGGCGCTATGCCTGACTTCTGGCGCGGGGCGAGGCTGGAAGCAGGCGGTTTTGGCGCCATGCGGTGGGGTTAGATGCCGTTAGATTTGGGCCTCCAAACACGGTGATGCGTTAGCGGCTTCTTTACCACCTCCCTCTTCAATTCGAGCTGTTGCACCAAGCTTCGTGCTGCGAGATGCGGCTTAGGATGCTCTCTCTGAAGTGTGGAGGCGGTTACGGACCCGGACTCGTTGGTTGGCGGCTTGGATGGACCGTCGATCACTTTCGAGGTGAAACCTCGTGTAAGTACGGATCTTAGATCAGCCGTAGCGGACCCCATCCACGGTGCATGGCCTTGGCATGTCTGCGGCGCCATGCTTTGTAAAATTAAGCCTTTGGTATGGTGGTTCGCTTGGAGAGTCGCGTCATCGGTGACGCCATCGTATCTGGACTTCCGGTGGCGAAGTTTCTCGCTACTGGCGGCGGCGGGTTGGACTGCCGTCACGGGGCTCTACATCGAGGCCCATCGGGTTCTCCTTCGGCGGAGACCTTCTTGGGCGGCCGAGAGTTTGGATCGGAGGGCGAGGAAAGATACTCCCTCGTGCTTTTGCTGGGTCGAACTTCGAACTCGACCTCTTCCTCCAGTCTGGATTAGGGTTCGCGACACAACGACCTCCGATCGAGGCGGTGGCTCCCAATGGTCGCCCGACTTGTTAAGTGGTAAAAGTTGTTTTGTTATTCATTGCTTGATTAAACTTGCTACGGCTTCTTTTGCCTACAACAAGATTCAAAGAAATGCCTTTTATTTTAAAGTACAATAAAAGCGAAATTACAACTTTCTCCTTAGTGAACAAACACGAGGATCTCTGTTATATCGGGTCCTGCAGCTTGCGTGGATTCTTTGCTGTCTTGGGGACTTTTGTGTCGTGGAGGACCAGCGCAATCGATCCAGTGGAGATCTAGATGCGAGATCTCTTGATTTAGAGTGCTTATTTCACGAAGGAAATAAGTGCAAGAGGGGATCAACTCACGAAGGAGGTGATGTGGAAGCAGTGAAATCTACTAGGAGAAATCACCGCTGCATACGAGACTAAGAGCTTAGCCTAGAGGGTAAATCATAAACTTGACCTAGATCGGTAGACTTGGTGGATCCTCTACCTCGTTGTGTAGATCGAGCATAGCAATTCCTCGAGATCGGATCTCGTCTCTTCTCTGATCGGCCTCTGAAATCCGCCTCTATCTTCAAAGTTCTAGCCTCTTCAAGCCGCTCCTCAAGTGCCCAAAGACGCTCCAAGAATGCTGGAAGCTCTCAAAGTCCGCTGGCTCTCGGAAATCCGCCAAAAGCTCTCCCAAAATCCCCGAATATCCCGGAATAATCCCTCGGCCGCCCTCCCTATTTATACAAGTCGGGGGCTTATCTTCATCGCACTGTGCCTCGGCCAAAGTGGTAGGTGCCTCGGCTAACAGGCGAGGTGCCGGTTGAGTTGGCCGAGGTGCCTCGGCTAACCGAGGTTCAAAGCGAATCTGAGAGGCTCGCCGGGAGTTCGTCGGCGAGTTCGCCAAATGGCGAGGTTCGCCAAATGACGCAGGTTCGCCAGAGTCGAGGTTCGCCAAATGACGCAGGTTCGCCAAATGAATCTGAGCTCGCTGATGAATCTGAGGCTTCGCTGATGAATCTGAGGCTTCGCCAAATGAACACGAGGCTCGCTTGATGGCGAGGTTCGCCAAATGAATCTGAGCTCGCTGATGAATCTGAGGCTTCGCCAAATGAATCTGAGCTCGCTGATGGCGAGGTTCGCCAAATGACGCAGGTTCGCCAAATGACGCAGGTTCGCCAAATGAATCTGAGCTCGCTGATGAATCTGAGCTTCGCCAAATGAATCTGAGCTCGCTGATGGCGAGGTTCGCCAAATGAATCTGAGCTCGCTGATGGCGAGGTTCGCCAGAGTCGAGGTTCGCCAAATGACGCAGGTTCGCTAAATGAACAGGCTTCGTAAATGGCGAGTTCGCCAAATAGCGAGTTCGCCAAATGGACACGAGGCTTCGCCAATGGCGCAGGTTCGCCAAATGACGAGGTTCGCCAAATGACGCAGGTTCGCTAGAAGACGCAGGTTTGCCAAATGGCAGGTTTGCCAAATGAACAGGCTTCGTAAATGGCGATTCATTGAAAAAGCGAGCTCGCTGAAAGCGGGTCGCCGAAGTCGAGTTCGTAAATAGCGAGTTAGCGGAAAGCGAGGCTACATGAAATCGCGAGTTCGCCAGAAGAAGCGAGGAAGCTTCGCCGAAAAGCGAGGTTACATGAATGAAGCGAGCTTCGCCCGAAGGCGAGTTACGCCCGAGGTTAACGCCATTATCATTCGATGGGTTGTCATTAGCCGACTCCGAATCCGCGAGAGTTGGTTTGGGGGCTCTTGTAAGTATTTTTCAACGCCTACATGTAACCTTTTTTGTCAGTCGACAATCAGTTTTGTACTTCATTAGTTATGAAATAAAATTTGATTTTATCGACTTCAATTGTGTCATTTATTCTGTTTTAAACAAATGAACACAATTTTAATAGGATTTTTGGCAAACCCTCAGCCATCAACGGATTTGATATGCCTTTACCAACTACCGATTGAGTTGGGCTAGCATGTAGATTATCTAAGTCCGTTCTACATGTGACGTTGTGCTAAAAGAATAAATTCTCTTAGGCTTTTGTACTACGATATTGAATACGTAGTTTCGATCAATTATTCGAGGAATTGACTACCGTGACATGTGTTAGATCTTGACTTATTCTGATTTAGGGCGAAATAATGCCTACTACGCATAAATAAGCGTAGTTTTAACAAATCATTAAGTCAGTAATGAGACTGGCTATGTATTAAATACATAGGCTTTCGAAATCGTATTTTCATTTTGTCTTCTCTTGGGGCGAAAACGAACCCGTTGTGTCTTCTCTTGGGGCGAAAATGAACCCTTTGTGTCTTCTCTTGGGGTAGCGAACCTTTTGTGTTTTCTCTTGGAAGCGAACCCTTTGTGTCTTCTCTTGGAAGCGAACCCTTTGTGTTTTCTCTTGGGGTAGCGAACCTGTTGTGTCTTCTCTTGGGGCAAAACCGTTGTGTCTTCTCTTGGGGTAGCGAACCTGTTGTCCTTCTCTTGGGGCTAAAACGAACCCGTTGTGTCTTCTCTTGGGGCGAAAACGAACCCTTTGTGTCTTCTCTTGGGGCGAAAATGAACCCTTTGTGTCTTCTCTTGGGGCGAAAGCGAACCTGTTTCATGAAAGAAATTAATAATAGGTGTTAATATCATTGGTGGCCGATCGTTTAGGATTTTTAGCGAATGGGAGCTTAGTGAATATTTGTTAAAAGTCTAATCATTCAATATTGCGAAAATAGATTATCTGAATACATTAGGGATAATATATCTTGAGAACTTTCGTTAATTGGCATCATTAACTTGTCACCATCTTGAGTGATCAAGCGATATGCTCCATTTGAGTAGCCATTATCAATTATAAGCGGTCCTTCCCATTTAGGTTGGAATTTGCCTTTCTTCTTGGAATTGAGAATCATCGATTAGCCAGTGAGCACCAAGTCTCCCTCCTTGAAACTCCGTCTGGGACTTTCTTGTTAAAGGCTTTGGAAATTACGGCTTGGTATAGCTCAATCGTTGTTGAGCTCCCAGCGTTCTCATCTAACATCTCAAGCTCTTCAAGGCGCTTTTGATGTTGCTTCGTCGCTTGTCATCCACATGCGCCAAGGGCTACGAAGTGGCGAATTTGTATCTCTAAAGGCAAAGCGGCTTCACATCCGTATACCAAGGAATATGGTGTAAATCACGGTTGGCGTTGAGCTGTAGTGCGGTATGCCCAAAGAGCTTCACCAAGTTTATCATCATGATCAGCGTTTATTGGTTTTGACTAGCTTTGCTAAGATCTTAATGATAGTCTTATTGAAGGCTTACTAAACCATTTGCGATGGGATTATAAGGCGTGGATGAGACATCTTGTATTACGAACTTCTTGCGAAACGCGAAAGCGTTCTTGATGGCGAGGACCATTGTCATGCACAATTAGTCTCGAACACCATATCGATAGATAATATGGTGTTTAATGAATTGATGGCGGTACTAGTCTTGACTTCTTTGGCGAATTGCTTGACCCATTTAGAGAAATGTCGGTAATTGCTAAAATAAAGCGATCATATTTTCTTGAGGGGATATAGGTCCTACCACATCCATTCCCTATGTTTCAAATGGCCAAGAAGTAGGCGGCGGTGTAGATCTTACGGTGGTGCATGTAATTTGCATGTATTTGACAGCGTAACATCGTCTACGGCGATGATTGCATCTCTAATCATGAATTGACCAATAATAGCCTAATCTCTTTATTCTATCTCGGCTTAGGACCGGTCGATCGCACCGCAAGTCGGTCATGAGCTTCTTTAAGTGCCTCTTTTGCTTCCTCGGTCGAAAGACATCGGATAACAATCCATCATATGCGGCGATAAAGTGTTCGAATCTTTGCATTGTAGTAGAATCTCGGTGCTCTTCTTCGGATAGATTCCCTTTCTTTTGTATCTTACGGTAAAATACCATGTAAGACATAATCTATAATCGGGGAAGCCAATCGGCTTCGGGTCCGTTGAAGTAGCATATGCTTCTTTAACACCCAAAATATATTACGGTATGAAAAGTTGGTGTGTCCTCACGGTGTGGCGCTCTGTTTGAGGGTTGCCAATGAAGCGACCATCTTTGCCAACGCTCGGCATAGAAGTTACGGCCGTGGAATATATTCGATGAAGAAACTTTTGAATGATTACGCCATCTCTATTGCCACTTCATGATATGGGATCAAATCCGGTTCTAACTTCATAATCTCCACGAATTTGTTTAACTAAGAGTTGGGAATCCCCGAGCAGCTTCAAGATATTGACCCCGTTCTTTAGCAAGGCCAATAAGTAGCGCATTGTATTGACCATATTATTGGAACCGCGGTTCGGTCGTGAATAAGCCCGAGGCATCGTGTTTCTCTGGAGAAACTAAGACAACTCGACTCCGTGATCTTAGAAGATCGGGATCACTTGCCACATTGGTTGCGAGGCGGCTCCGTCATAGTATAATTGCCACCGCGTTCATGAGGCGTGTGATTGACTTCATAGGTTTCGTCGGTAAATCTTCATAAAGTATAGCTTTATAAGCTAGCGGTTAGCGTGGCTAGAAGATCACAAATTGCTTGTCCCTTCACCGACCTGGCTGTTTGAAATGAATGTCGTATTGCGAAAGGAGTAATGCCCATCTCGCTAATCGCCAATTCAAAGAAATTTGGTTGTGTCATGAATACCGAATCGGTTAACATCACGAAATAACATGTATCGTCTGTCAGGCCGGATAATGGCGCATTTTACGACGGCGAAGACCAAAGCCAGGCATTCTTTCTCGATATCGGGATATCGAGATTCAGCACCAACCATCGTCCGACTCAAATAGTATACCGCTTGTTCGTGACCGTTATCATCATCTTGTGCTAATAAAGCACTTAATGAATGGTTGGTGGCTCGGCGTAAATCAAACGGCCTTCGATTTGGTGCGGCGAGAATAGGAGGATTTGATAGATACATTTTAATATCTTCAAAAGCCTTGACAAGCATCATCCCAAGCGAACAAAACACCCTTCTTGGCTAGCTTAGAGAACGGTTGACATTTGCATAAGGTTTGAAATAAACCGTCTTATGTAAGCCAATCTCCTTGCAACCCTCGAGTTCTTTGAGATTCTTGGGGTTGTAACTCATGTCGCCTTCACTTTATGCGGATCAATATGAATTCCCTTTGGCGTGGCAGCGAAACCAAGGAACTTACCAGCGGCCATTCCCAAGAAAGATTTAGTTGGATTCATTTTCAATTGATGACCCGCATAAGTTCAAACACCGTCACGAGATCTTTAATATGATCACTCTTATCGGCTTTTCACTACTAAATCGTCAGCGTAGCATTCGGCGGTCTTTCTTAGATGATCCTCAAAAATATTTGTCATTGCCGTTGATAAGTAGCTCCTGCGTTCTTGGACCAAAGGGCATAGCGGTATAACAAAAGATGCCAAGCGTCCGAAATGAGGTATGCTTCTCATCGTCGGGATGCATCTTGATTTGATTATATCGAGCCGTCCATAAATGACATTCTTTCAAACTTGCGTTATTATCTATGATGACATCGTGATGGGGAGTGGAAAGTCATCTTTAGGGCATGCCAAGTTTAAATCTCTGAAATCGATGCAAATTCTAATTGTCCCATTCTTTTTAGAATAGGAACAATATTTACCACCAATCTGGATGTTGTTCTTCCACGATAAAACCGATTTTATAAGCTTCTTAACCGGCTAAGATTGCTTCCATGATTTCTTGGACGAAATCTTCGTTGTTGTTGTTTCACGGGTTTAGATTACGGCGATATTAAGTTGATTACTTGCTATACGGATCAAGCCGGGCATGTCTTCATAATTCGGTGAATACATCAATATATTCGAACAAGAAATCAATTCCTCTTTTCTTACGGAGGAAGACTACCACTCACGAATATGGGTTTGGGTTATCTTCATCACCCATATTAGCGAACAACTATATCTTGGTGGGTGGTTCTCTTTGTTCAAACCTATCAGGCGAACATTCATATGGAAAGTCCAGGGGTCTTCCCATTCTGGTAAATAATCATCTTCTTCAGACTCTATGGGACCTATTGTTGTCATGTTAGACATTAGTCCTTTGAATATTTCACCAAGACTAAAATCCGAATCCCACGCTGAGGAATCTGACGAACTGTCGTGCTCATCAATTTGCCAACAGCATTCATCAGAAGATGAAGAAACATAGCCCAAACCCCTTTTATATTCATAATAACGATCGGGTTTTCCCTTCGGAACATGAGAAGGTCGAGGGATCGAACAGCGTCGAAGCCAAGACGGTCCATGTGCAAAGTCATATCCCCATTTTTTCATGTAATGACGCGCTTGTGAGCTATATTTTGGAAAATATTTGCACGGATCTTCGTTGCTATTTTCCGTCTCCTCACAAAAATCTCGCGGTGGGGATTTTCTTCCTTTTCCAAAGATTGTTTGTTTTGCATCTTTCGAAGGAAGGAGGAATGTTGATCCTGTCGAACTTTGAAGGCATTTCTTCGCCTGGCTCAACGATGAGAGTGGTACATGTGCATCATGATCCCTGTACAATACCTGCATTACAGTATCAATACTCTGTACATACTCTAAATCATCATTTATTATGTGTTCATCAGCAAGCTGCCAGTTACAACTTTCTCCTGACGACTCAGATCCGTCAAGCTCGATTACAAGAGGTTCGATGTCATTAAATACAAAGCTTCTATCGTGTCGAGCCCGGCCCGGTATGGCTTCATTACAGCTATCCGTACCACGGGCGATGGTTCGATGTCGGATTGACACCATACAAAAGAGAGTCAGTAAAATAATTTTCTAACCCCTTGAATGGTTGCTTATCCGCGACCACCGTCTTGACCACATTATCAGTGTCAACATATTTCAAGCACTGATGTAATGTGGATGGGACTATAAGGCTACCGTGGATCCACGGTCGACCCAATAGTAAGTTGTACGAAGTCTCTGCATCAATGACGTAACATGTGACTTCGGACTTGAGATCTCCAAGCTGACACTTTATCCGGATTTTACCCAAAGTGCGGATCGGTATTAAATCCATAAATCACCGTGCGGTGGAAGCCAACTTGCTAGCGAATTCCAGATGATACATCAATGGTGGCATAATGCTAGCTACGGACCAGGATCCGCTTGAATCTGTTGTGATGTCGAGCCAATGTACGGTGAAGTATAATGGCTGTCATGCTTGAATTTTCACCTACATATCTTCGGGTAAAGGTTATGCAAGGGAATTGTGTTCTTTGCCAAGTTGCGGTGTTAGGTCTTCTGAAACACCTTGACTGCGTGATAAATGCTTACGAATCGACTAAGCTTCTGTAAGGCTTCTCTAGTCTCTTTAGAAAGGCGTAGTAACTCATAAAGGGTTATCCTTCTGGAATGTTAATGGCTGGGTCATAACATCGAAGCGATATGATGAGCACGAACTTCGGTTTGTCCCTTCTAATTGGATGATTAAATCGGGTGCCTCGGGACTTGCACCTGTTGAGGTTGTTTATCTTTCCGCTTGGTTGTATCCTCCTTGGCTACTTCCTGCTGCTCTTCAGATTGTGTAGGTGAATTCATTGCCACCCCGATTCTTTGGAGTTTTGACATTCAATCGAATTTTCGGGTATTGATAAGCTGAATTTATGCCCCTTACGGTAGCATAAGTGGGTTATCTTACACGTCGAGAACTTCTTGTTCATTTTCAGATGACGAAAGAGTTGGCGCTTTTTCATCACCCTCTTCCGGAATTGCTGAAACATGAGCACAGAGCTTGCCTTTACGCTTGGACTTCCGTGTTGAAGAAGACCCTATCCATTGCTCATCTTGAAGAAGATCTGGATGAATCCAAAGTACTTCGCCATTAGGGGCTGTGTATGATATCAACCCTTTCTGACGTTGCCCATGTGGATCATCATTAACAGTTTTAACTTCAACCTCAGGGACAATCTTTTGTAAATATGGCATGGGCGGTAGAGATCCAAAGTTGATAGCCACCATATTTGAGCCAACTTTCTTCTCCTTCTTCGCTGTTATGATTCCCGCATCGATTAGAGCTTGAATTTTGTCTTTAAGAACAAAACAACTCTTGGTGGGATGATGGACCCATACGTAGTGCGCACAATATTTGGGGTCCGAGGTCTTGTTAGCTTCCTCCTGATTTGTAATCGGAGGCAATTTGATCTTATTGTTATCTAAGAGGTATTTGAAGATAACTGGTACTTCTTCCTCTTTGAAAGTATAGCTCTTTTAGAACCTAGTATCCGGAGCCTTACGCAATTCTTGAGGTTTTGTTGAAACCTCAATTCGTTCTTCTTTGTTGTGGCCTTGTTGTTCTTTGTTGGAATGCTTGATTTGCTTCAACGGCATTAGCTTGCGCCTTTCCTTTGCCACGGGGCACAAAATTCGGCTTGGAAGGAACTGTTGCGGGTTCACCTCTCTCATTCTTCTTCCTCCTGATGAACCGTTCTGCTTCTTCACCGTTGAGTTTCAATTCTATAGAAAGATTGTTATGGTAAGTCTTCAATATGAACTCTTCAGTAATTGGATCTCTGCAATTCATAGCTTTATTGCGGAAACGCTTAACGAAAGCGTCAATTGTCTCCCCATTCTTCTGCTTCTCATCTAGAAGAGTTCCAATGGAAACTTCTGTGTCATCATCAAAGAAATTACTGAGAAATAAGTTTTCCATGTCATTCCAGCGATTAATGCTCGGCTTTGAGTCTTGATACCAATGGCGGACTCCCGAAGTACCAACGAATGACCGAATCATCAAAGGCTCATTTCGAGAGATCACCCCAAATGAGACTTAAAATAAATCGAAGTCTGTGTGGCGAACCCCTCGATCAAAAGGTGTGAAATTAATCAAAGCGAATTTTCGGGTAAGGATTGAATCCCACTCTCGGATATGGACCGCGGGATGCGGTCTTCTTAACCTCGTGGCGGACATTAAAGCATTAATTTTGCCTTCCGGCTCCTTCATCTTTTCATTTTCACCATCACCTTGTTTTGGATGATTTCCAGTAAGAGGAATTGGAATATTTCCACTTTGGGTAACGAACGCCTTTTTCTTAGGAGGTTTATCGGCATAAATGTGTTCCTCTATCTCCGAATCACTGTCATCGACATTATGGGCATTATGGTGGGTAACTCTACCTTGTTGACTGGATTCAGGCTGTAGATGAGACGTTTGATTTTGCAACTCCCTCATCTGCTGCATAGCTAATTCCATTTCTGTTCTCATTTCGGCCTTAAGCTCTTCTCTTTGCTTGGCTAAGGCTTCTTGTAACATTTGAGCCAAGACATCGGGAGTAATGGTAAAAGCCTCTCTATGATGACGACTCATACTTGACACAGTATCATCTGAAGCTATTGCTGAGTAGGCGTCAGAAATTTCATCTTCGGATGACTCTCCTTCATGCATTCTTCTATAGTCAATGCGTCGTGTAGCTCGCAATTGCAATCGGGACATTCTCTGGGAAATCCGAGAGCTAACTTTTCCTCCAGGGGTAAAGTCAGGATCTTCATCATTAGCCGGTGCTTTCCCTTTGTTTACCATGTTAATAGTAACTTCAGGAAGTTTATCGGTTCGGACGGTAGATCTTCTCTTTCTTCGGGGTCGTCTTGACTCCGGCTTCAAGTCTTCCATTGCTGGCAGGGAAAGCCTCTCAAATACTGAAGCTCTTTGTGGTTGAGCATTTGATTCAGAACAAGCACATCCTGACAACAACGTATTGATTAATTGTGCACACGAACAAGAACAATTTATTTCATCTATCGTTCTCTTTCGTATGTTGCCACCTACAACCTGATGACATAGTTGATGTGGTTTGTCACCCCCAAGTATAACGTTGCCCTTAACTGGATGACACGTTTTTTTTTGGGGGCGTCGATCATTCGACTTGGAAGACAACTTCCGATTAAACGGCTTTATCATCGAAGTTGTTTGGTTATGAATTACGAGTCGATCATCTTTTGTGACTTTCGCGAGTCACTTTGTTTCCTCAGCGACCTCGTGGACCCCTTAGGGATGCTCAAGCGAGATGCAGGAACTCTTGAGGCTTCGCGAGGTCGGTTTGCTTTCGGGACCGTTGTGTGTCGCGAGTTGGATGACCCAAGCGTTCCATCACGAGTGCCTTATCTTTAGATCCGGCCGGACCAAAGCGGCCCGAACAGAAGTTGGAGGATTCGTCGTTGGTATATCGCCGGGAGAAATGGGCGGAGGAAGAGGAAAGAGTATTTTTGCTAAGGCATGGAGGCTGTCTTTCGTAGCCGTGATTCATTTCGCTGGCCTTGAGCGGTTTACCTGCTGTTGGCGGCGGCAAAGCTGTCTGGCGAGCGAGCGGCTTCGAGCTATCTCGGTGAAGACTAGCGGCGAGGCAACCTCTGAGCGATTTTGGCGTCGACTTGGGACCCAAATTTTGTGATTTTGGGTCGATTCCTGGTTGATTTGACTCTTGTGCCTTGCGAACGCGCACGATACCGCGGCTGTAGCGTGCCGCGGCAGCTTTGAGCGCTCGCTTCTTCAATGTCGGGTCCTTTTGGCGAGAACTCATTCTTCCTTGGTAGGAGTATTGAGGGACTGAGGTTGAAGCATTATAGGTTCTTGCGCCTCGATCCGTGAGTTGATGTTGTAATGAACTCCGTCTGTTGATTCCATGGCCTTGGCAAGTTGTGTGCCATCTTTTGTTGTCTTTGGCGAGCCCTCTTCGTCAAAGCGGTTGAGATCTTGTTGAATGACTCCTTCTTCGAAAGTCAGCAGCGAGCTCGGCTTTGAGATCCGCCGGGTGTTATTGTGAGGAAATCGCCTCTGTTTGAGATTCATTCGCCTCAGCAGAGCGAACCTCCTTCTTTGGAGATGAAATCCTCCGATGCTTGAGGTGAGGAGGACTTTGATGAAGGAGATATTCCTCGAACTTGGCTTGATCGAAGAAGTAATCAATCCATCGACCATGAGGTGGAAGCGATCATTGCGGGGCTGCGAACCTGCGATCTCGGGCACCGAGACCGTTAGCTCCCCACGTGGTAATCCATGGTGTTTGAGTGAAAATCGTTTCCATTGCAAAACTTGAGAAAATTACACTTTTAATTCTCGGTTACAAAGAAATTCAAGTAACTCTCTTACAAACTTCGAGCGGCGCCTAATCTCACGTTTTTCGTGGGACTTTGCCTATCTTGGGGGCGTAATCCGTGGACCACCGAACAACGATCGTCAAATCGGCGGATTTAGTTGATGCTTCGCGAAAGGAAACAAGAAGCTGAAGTCAATATCTTAGCAAAGTAAGATATCCACTCTTCTCAAGAATAAGTCAAAGCTTAAACTCGAGGAATTTCCGTGTGGATCGTGTTCTTGAACTCCGGAAGCTTGGATTCTCTCCCTCTTTGCAATAGCTCTGCTTATCTGATCTTAAATTGCCGATCCTCTGTCCAAGTGGACGTAGAGGGGTATTTATAGCCTTTGGGAGGAGTGCCCTTTGAAGAAACACAAGTGTCATAAGTGCTCAACATTTGCAGTTAGCGCGGCAGCTCGGGCTGTCTCGCGCCAAGCTGCCTCGTTCACTGGCGAGGCGGTGTTGGTTCGGCTGGCGTGGCGGTATGAAATTTACTCATTGTGGCCGGCGATGTCGTTCCCCTTATTTGTTGTAGCGGTTTCTCTGCTTTTAAGGCACGATTAAATGCCCTAAAATCCGCCTAGTGGTATTTTCAGCGTGTAACCGCCCATTAAAGTATCACGAGCGTCTCTTTAGTTGATAAAGCTAAGTGGGGCCCACCGGCATTGATTTAGACCCTTCAAGATCTCATTTCAAATATTACGGGTGCCTCGTCTTTGGAGTAAGTAGAAATGCCTGCTTATGGCGACACATCAAGGTGTCTGCTTCGTGGCGAGCACAAACAAGTGTCTCGCTAGTAGTGAGACCTGGCGAGTGTCTGCAGCTTGTAGCGAGCACAAACAAGTGTCTGGCTAGTAGCGAAACACAGCGAGTGTCTAAGCTTGGCGAGCACAAACAAGTGTCTCGCACTATGGCGAGACACAATCTACATGTGTTGTCTTCTTGAGATTTGTGATGTTGTCCTTCGATCTTCTCATGATTTAGTCATATTTGAGGTTCTTCAGCAATTTTTGATGCCTACAATAACAAGAGAGCTAGATAGCAATAAGAATTCTCGTCTCACCAAGGAAACAAGAATCTGAAGTAAATATGTCAACAAAGTGGGATATTTACTCTTCCTCTCATCAGTTCTAGGACTGACCTGTCGAGGGAACCTAAAAGCTATTACAAATCAAATACCACAAATAAAAATACCAATTTTTACGTGGTTCGGTAAGTTGCCTACGTCCACGGGGCAAGGAGGAGGAGATCTACTATTAGAGAGAAAGATAATACAAATAGGGTACAAATCTCACACCAAAACCCTAGAACAAAGCTCTCTAAACCCTCACAAATATCTCCCTCAAAACGACGGCTCAAAATCCTAACTTCAGCCTCGCACATTTAAAATAAAAGGAACATGTCTATATTTATAGAACCCTCTCTCTCATCTTAGGCCTTAAACAATTCGATGTGGGACTAAAAAATCATGTTAAAAATTATTGGGAAGAGGCCCCATCGTTCACTACATCGTTCACGCCGGAACAAGCACTTCGCTCTCAATTACTCACCTCTGCCAAGTTTCAAAACCGAAATGCACCAAACAACCAAATGTCCCACTTGTTACGCCCAGACGAAGTGGAATAAATCCACGACAACGGACTCAATCCACAACAAGTCGGGAACCCAAACGAGAGTTCAAATAATCTCCTCCCCATCAAAACCAACACCACCGTGATCATAAAGATCGCCACGTATCCTCTTGCCCAAGGAATCAAGCCTTACGAGTTCACCCAAATGGCCGCCAACGGCCTCAACAATCACGAATGTGCAACAAGTTTTGCAATGATCAAACTTGTTGTTCTGAACCACCTTTGTGAGCATATCCGGATATCCTTTCGGACCTTCACAATCTCCACATCACCATCTTCAAGAACATCACGAACAAAGTGATAACGAACATCAATGTGTTGCTGGCCCTGCATGAAGAACACGGTTCTTAGCCAAATAGATAGCACTCATGCTATCACAATGAATGGTGACGGACCGCTATGATATACCAAGTTCCTCCAAAAGTCCTCGGCCAAATCTCCTTCACACCTCTCCGTATTAGCTATATATCATTCGCCATAGACAAAGCAATCAGACTGCAAGGTGCATCTCCAACACACCCCACGACGTCAAAGTGAACACATAACTCGTCAGACCGGCTTATCCAAATCCCCGATAATCGGAATCAACATAACCAACGCACAACCGCCCACCAGTAGTGTCCCGCCATACACCAAACCAACATTGAGCGCACTTCAATGTACCTCAAAATCCATTTCACCTGCCCAATGACCCACTCGATCGTGCATGTATCTGAAACCATGCTCACCGCTTGTGACAAATCGGTCTCGTACATACCATTGCATACATCAAGCTTCCAATCAAGGCCAGATATGGAGTCTTCGACATCAACTCTTGATCTTCAACCGCTCTTTCGTGAAAGGTCACCGAAGCTTCAAATGGGCTCCTAATGGTACACTGATCGGCTTCAGATCCATGCTAACATGGAACCCTCAGAACTTTCTTCAAATAAGCCATCTCGTGTCAAACAAATTTTGCCCTTCTTCTTGTCTCTGCCGATCTCCATCCCCAAAATGCGCTTAGCCTCACCCAAATCCTTCATCTCGAACTCTTTTGAAAGTCAGGCCTTCAATTCATTTATAGCACCTAGAAATAGAGGCAACCAACATGTCATCGACATATAATAACAAATAGATATCACGCACCTTCTTTTCGACTTGCGAAAATATACGCAAGGATCAAACTAGTTCGAAAAATGAATGACCAAGCATAAAACCATCGAATCGCCTATACCATCTGCCGAGGAGACCGCTTCAAACCATATAGCGATTTCTTTAGTCCGCAAACCAATTTTTCTTTTCTGCATTTCGGAATCCCAATGGTCGAGTCATATAGATTTCTTCATCAAGATCACCATGAAGAAATGTTGTCTTCACATCCAACTGATCTAATTCCAATCCATACCGTGCCACCAATGCTAGCAAAATCCGAATCGACGAATGCTTCACCAACGAGAGAAGACCTCATTATAATTAATACCTTCCTCCTCGCATAGCCCTTCGCGAACCAATCTAGCTTTGAACCTCAATGGAGTGCCTTCAATGCCCTCCTTCTTAGTGTATACCCACTTGCAACCAATTGCCTTCTCCTTCCTTCTGAAGCTCAACAAGCTCCCATGTATCGTTCTTGTGAAGAGACTCCATCTCTTTCCCGCATAGCTACCGCCACGAATCAGCCTCCAACTCGCCTTCTCCTCTCGAATGTAGTAGGTATCATCTCATCGATACTTCCACCGGAAGTGCATATGCAACTGCGGTCGGCATACCGTGATGGCATTCAGATGTTTCTTCCCTCGCTCAACCGCAATAGAATCAACCCGAGCCGCCGGTCCTCGATCCCGCACATCCGTATCATATCCTCCCAGTTACCGCCGTGTCGCCAAGGCCACCTCGCCGGCACTCTAATGGATATTGTACCATCCGGACAATGTGGGCTGCATCGATCTCCACCACTGCGATATCTCCTTCGCCGGGTCGCTTCCACCGATGAGAGTTGAAGCTTCAAGATAGAAGCCTCATCAATGTGACGCTCTCTACTCAAAGACAATCTTCTTATCAACGGATCCCATAGCTTGTATCCTTTGACACCACGCTTGAATCCTACAAATATGGCCTTCCTAGCTCGCGGTTCTAATTTATCTCGTTTCACATGATAAAATGGCACCCAAATACCTTGAGCTGGTCATAATCTCGTCTTTGGCTCTCGACCACTTCTCCATAGGGACTTTCCCCAATCGCAGATGAAGGCGATCTGTTGATGAGGTGGCTCGATATGTAAGTGCCTCACCAAAAGATCTTCTCCAAACCACTATCGCCAATAAACATCGAATCTTCTCCAAAGAAAGACCGATTCAATCTCTCGCCACCCCATTTTGTTTGCGGTGTATGACTAACTGCGGAAGTGTCTCTATGCCCTCGCCTCGACATAGTCATTGAAGGGTCTAAAGTATACTCACCACCGCTGTCGGATCTCAACGCCTTGATCTTTCTCCCACCTCGCAGCTTCTAATCTCTTCTTCCACTCCATGAATATATCTAGGACTTCACTCTTCTTCGTCATGGTGTACACCCAACATCGCCAGAATAGTCATCAACAAACGCGGACGAACCAATGTCTACCACCAAGTGATGTCGTCTTGGTAGGACCCCAAACGCTCAGGTGTGCACGTAGTCCGTAATACCCTTCGCCCGATGGATGGTCGTTCGAACTTCACCTTTGTCCGCTTGCCAAGAACACAATGCTCACGAACTCAATTTTTCCACTCTTGGCTCCTTTAGTAGCCCACAGCACATAACGCTGCGGTGACTTTTCACTGTGTGCCCTAACCTATAGTGCCAAAGCTCGCCTCACCCGCCTCGAAATAATCAAGCAACGTGGCCAATCTCGGTGCTCCCATTCAGATAGTATAAATTTCGACAGGACTCTTCATCACCACCAAAGATCCTTTAGTAACCTTCCTACACCGCTTTTGAAAGTCACATTAAATCCCTTCGCCTCCAAAGCTCCAACCGAGATAAGATTTTTCTTCACCGAGGAACAAATCTCACCTCCTTCAACTCACGGACTACTCCATCGTGCATCCTAATCCGCCGCAGTACCTATCCCACAAATGCCAGTGGTTGATCATTTCCCATGATAACAACACCCGCCGACTTTCTCAAAAGATGCAAACCGGCCGCTTAGGGGTCACATGATAAGTAGCGCCGAATCAAGCATCCAATCTGATGCTTCCACATGATTCACCTCCGAGTAATCAATAGAGAATAGCACGATCGCCTAATCATCGCCTTTAGCAATATTCACCTCATCCCTTCGCCCTTTTTCTTGCCATTTTCTTTCTCCTTGAGCTTTGACAATCTCTCTTCCAATGTCCCTCGCCTTTAATGCACATTGTTCTTTGACAATTGGTGGCCTTCTTGACTTTGACCTCCCTCTATTGCCACCTTCGGATATGGGCTTCTACCTCTCGTCGACAAGGCCTCGCCAAGTACTCGCGACGGAAGTCTCCTTGTCCTTCCTCCTTAAATCATGGTTGGTCAATGCTAGTAACTTCACTATAGCCGATAGAAGTACGCCTGTTCAACAAAGTGAGTACAAAGGTGTCATACTCCTCATCCGTAAGGAGCCCAATAAAATAACCGCTTTGTACTCATCCGCTATCTCTCTCATCAACATTTGCCAAGTCGACAACAACTTAGTATAGTTGTTCACATGAGCCGCTAGTGAGGTGCTCCCGGACATCTGAAACCTGAAGAGTCTTCGCAGCAAGTGCAACCTGTTCTCAACACTCTTCGTGAGATACTTATTGTTGAGAATTTTCCACATCTTCATTGCAGACGTCACCCCAATCACATCATATTTCAGCTCCTGTTCCAAACAGGACCTGATCACCCCACACGCGTTCCTATTCATCTTATCCCATACCTCATCTTCATATTTAGGTGGCCTCTCTTGGACCATGATGGTCTCCTCCAAATTTTGAGCATTGAGCGCATCCTCGCACGCCGCCATCCACAAACCAAAGTTGATTTTGTCAGATTTCACCACATTAATTTTGGTGTTCTGAAAACCAACTTGCATTTACATTGTACTCGCCATTAACTTGCTGCTTTCACCTTCTTCTCCCATTGCAAACTAACTCCAAATTGTAGAGAAAGAATAATTTTGATAGGATTAAAGAATCACCCAACTGAACCCTAGATCGGATTCCAAATAGATTTCCTAACCACACGAGGAAAGCGATCTCCAACGGCAACTCCTAATGCTATCTCCACCGAAGCCGAGAACTCCAAGAACTAAGCTTCACATAAGAATCTTCCTCCACCAAACTTTAAAACCCTAGATCTGAAATCTGGGCTCTGATACCACTTGTTTGCGCCGGAAAATTTCTAAAGACTCTCTCACAACAATGGCCACAACAAGAGAGCTAGATAGCAATAAGAATTCTCGTCTCACCAAGAAAATAAGAATCTGAAGTAAATATCTCAACAAAGTGGGATATTTACTCTTCCTCTCATCAGTTCTAGGACTGACCTGTCGAGGGAACCTAAAAGCTATTACAAATCAAATACCACAAATAAAAATACCAATTTTTACGTGGTTCGGCAAGTTGCCTACGTCCACGGGGCAAGGAGGAGGAGATCTACTATTAGAGAGAAAGAGAATACAAATAGGGTACAAATCTCACACCAAAACCCTAGAACAAAGCTCTCTAAACCCTCACAAATATCTCCCTCAAAACGACGGCTCAAAACCCTAACTTCAGCCTCGCACATTTAAAACAAAAGGAACATGTCTATATTTATAGAACCCTCTCTCTCATCTTAGGCCTTAAACAATTCGATGTGGGACTAAAAAATCATGTTAAAAACTATTGGGAAGAGGCCCCATCGCTCATCAAAGATGCTCACGCCGCGAACAAGACGCTTGAACAAGACTCGCTCACATTTACGACGCTTTAAAGTATGCACTGCATCCATTTGAATTCCTAAAATCCATGAATGTGCTCTTTGTAGATAGTTTCCTTTTGAAGGGAAAACACTTTGTGTTAAAACATGGACTAAGTGTTATGGGTTTTTTTTTTCATGAAAACCACTTTTAAAATAGGTCAAATCAATAAAAATCATCTTTCATTTTTTTATGTAGAAATCACCTTATAAGTGGCAGGAGTAGAGGCAGGAGTAAAAACACCGAAAAGAAATAGTTATATAACATAAACATGGGGCATAGAAACCCAGAACAATAATCTTAACTAATAGTATAATTCTCTATTTTTATATGTGATTTAAATCAAATTTTCATTGTAGATGAGTATTTTGAAAGTAGAGTGGCTGTGGTTAGCTTGAGGCTAGCTGAAGCTGGGGTTTGTTTAGCAGCAATGATGAACCGAATTTTGGATGAAACGAAGTTTTATGCTTATGCTCGAATATTGATTGCTAGATAATCTTTCTGTTATTGGTTACTATTTTAGTGAAAAAGGTAATAATTTAGCATTTTCATAACCTTTGTTCTCTGAATATGAAGAAAAAGTGAATCACTATTGAATTTATTTAAGTAAATATTTCATTTTTGTATTTCTACTCCTTTTGATCCTTGTGCTATTCCACTCCAGGGTGTTTTATCTCTATATAATTTAATATATTTTAAGCCACAATTATTTCATATACACTACCTTTCTTTTCTCGCGACTGATGTATTGCTTGCACATCATCAGCTTAAGGAAAACCCTGGCTATCTATGTTGTCATGCTCTCAAATGCTACAATGCGTGTAGGAGTTAAACCTGAAATGGACTGACAATTCCTAAGAGATGCAACCTCATTAATAACCATCTATATCTATACTTCTATACTACTTATGAAAGAGGATATGAGTGTTAAAACTTTTGATTCCCTTTTCACCCCCTCAATATTTATATTTCCCATCCCAAGTTTGATAATTTGCAATATTTATTTTATTAAGAAGAAAGATTCATGAAGAAATTTGTATTTAATTATTTAATTGTACACAATTGTTGGTCTATACTACTTATAAAAGAGGATATGAGTGTCAAAACTTTTGACTTCCTTTTTACCCTTCTCAATATTTATGTTTTCCATCCCATGTTTGATAATTTGCAATATTTATTTTATTAAGAAGAATGATTCATGAAGAAATATGTATTTAATATTTTCCATCCCAAGTTTGATAATTTGCAATATTTATTTTACTAGTTGGATTGCGTGCAATGCACGTGGTAAAATTTTATTATTTAATTTAAATTTTTAATTTTATTTAGGAAAGATTTGTTACTAAATTATTGAATGTAAGGAATGGATCAAACATATAGACACAATCTAAAAATTCAATATTTTAACAATAAAATTAGATTTAGTGATGATTGGGCGATAGTACATTGGTTGCATCTATAATTTGATCACTCAATCAAATATTGTCTTAAAAATTATTAGTATTCCAATCATTCATTTATAATATGATACATTAGTATTCCAATCTCTTTACTACTATTTCATGATCCAACCATTCATTTATGATGTTTAAATTATTAGAATTCCAACCATTCATTTATAATATGATATATTAGTATTCCAATCTCTTGACTACCATTTAGAATAAAATTTTGGATCATGAAATAGTAGTCAAGAGATTCGAACCGTATCAGCCACATGGATATCCAAATGAATAAATTATTTATTATATTAGAGAGACCTGTGACTACATTATTTCTTGCAGGTATACTGTTAACTAAAATACTTTTAAATCAAAATCAAGCCTCCAACAATGAGGTATCATTTCTCTAATCTTTGCCATGTTTAGATAAGCAGTAGGCAGCTCGAGCTTCTCTTTGCTCCATTGATGCCCAAGCATGTTAGATAATTTATTTTTCTGTGATTGTGAAATGCCAAGAAAATGTGGAAAGTTAGCAAAGAACTTTTGTATTAACTACAAAGTTCATTTTTGAGCGAAACTTCACGTTAAAATAGGAGCATAAAGGAGAATAACCAAAACACATAGGCGTACATAAAAATAGATCACCTCGCCATCACAAAATACTTGGAGAAACAAACATCACCATTTCGACACATATGACCCTAATCACGAGAATGTACATGTTAATTAGTACACAATTTGAAAGGAAATAATAAGTGAAAAATCATCATGAGACACAAGGTTGTGCACTACCTTCGTGTCTTGCCATGATGCGAGATGAGGGTAGACCGGTCACCTTCAACATGTCGCATAACATATGTCTTAGGATGGAGATACATAAAAAGAGCAGCGCCTAAAGTTCTACATAAATAAAACCAATTCAAAAGCGAACCTCGATAATTTGAATGCCTTGAGACACCACCACGGCCACCTCCACCTCCACCATTGTAACTACGATGACGTTCAAAAGGTGAGGGATGCCCTCTTCCACCATGCACAAGTTCCACCTGGAACAGTCCACAGTATTGAGATAGTAAAGCATATTACACAGAACTCTCTCCGCCCCACTGTTGTGAACAAAATAGAGTAATGAAAAGAAAGCAAAAGAAACAAGCAACAACATACCCGTAGCTTATGACCGTCAAAATTATAGCCATCGCGGCCACGGATCGCATCTTCAGCATCATGAGCTTCTTCAAACTGTAAAACGACAACATAAAACATCAACGTCGTTAGGTTAAACTATCTAAACATAAGATGAACCAATAAGAAATATCAGCCCCAAACACATAAACTTCAACTTTCATATACGTTTCATTTCAATTATGCAGTCAATAAAATAAGCTAACATAATTTGACTTTCATTGAATTGTTAGAAGGCAGGTTTTATTATAAAAAGTCAAGGCTACAAATGAAAAGGGCCCCACAGATGATATTCATTTCATGACATTGATTCATTTTGATAAATAGGATTTCATAAAGTAGTACCTCAATAAATGCCTAACCTGGAGGCTTTGGAGGAATCTTCAGATCAATATCATTAATGGGTCCATACTAAGAAAACAAACAATATGTTAGGAATGTATAAATCAGTAATTCATGAGCAAGTTGCTAGAGAAAAAATAAAATTTGGTATCTTTTCCATAGCAATGTGTGTGCAGGCACACATACAATGTCTATCATGTGACCCATTTGAACACTTTCCAGGCTAGATATGCCCTGATCACAAGCAAATAACAAAGAAGCTATAGACTATGCACACTTAAATACACATATTTCTGCCTTGAAATTCTCACACATATTCGTTCTAAAACTAATGAAAAAGATTACAGAAGTGAAATACTGATGTACACTCATTAGCAATAAACCACATAACTGCATCACATATATTTGCATCATAGGTATAATAATATGGCAATAGTCAACTATAATTGGCTACACATGTGCACTGGACCTACTGATTGATTTTTTTATAGATGGAAACCAAGATGCTACTGATGTACAAGAACTTGCAACTTTCTTGTTGACCAATAATCGAAATCAAAAATAACTTATTATAAACAGTTGAGGTCAATCCTAAGCATAAGAGCAAAAAACAGAGTCCATGAAAGAAAGGACCGACATTTTTTCCTTTTATTTTTGTTATTTTTTATTTGAGAGAGAGCGAGAGCGAGAGAGAGGGGGGGTGATTGTGTTTCTATCAAAGCTGCAGCCTGCCTTCCATTCAAGAGTTGCTTTACAAAACGAAGTTACAGTCCCCAATTCTAAGAGGTGTAACGAATATAGTTTTAGTTACAAATTTAAGAAGTTGTTGATATGGAAATAGCACTTTTCACGGTCAAAATCCTAGAGTTGAACAAAGCTCATGCACTAACTACTGAGCAAGATTAAAGTATACTGAGGTGAAATGCCAACAATAGGCAAAGGTAAATTAGCACACAGAATTAATTACTCTCCACTATCACATCATAGTACAAGTTTTCAAAATACACATAAAATTAAATGCCGAATTGTTTGCTTCATCTCAGCATGTGCAATTTTATAGGAAAACCTCTTCTGTTTTTAGCTATCGCATAACTTCTAACTGTTTGGAATAAATCTAAATTATTTCGGGTGTTGAAACTGTAGATACAAGTCATTTCATAACATCCGAAAATGTGGAAAGATTAAGAAGAGCAAAGGAAGCCAACCAAGTGCAGGTATGCAGTTCTCGATAACTGATCCCTCTCGTCTTTCCTTAATGTGCACTAATTAATGGCATCTAACTTTATTGACATTACTTAACAATCAAATGTTAACACTACTATCATTTGACAAAGTTGACTTTCACCAGGAGCTTAACAAGTTGTTAGTAGCTTTGTTATTATTTCGTCAAATACAAAAGGCATATAGTTTTCGTTATGTGCAGGGCAGCAGGTTCAAGGATTTACTTATGAATCGTTATCCAAACATGCTAGATAGCTCATATATCATCAGTCTGTCTCGTTTTTACGTAACTTGTCGTTATAACAAAACTTTGATTTCGAGCAATGTTGTCGTAGATGAGCATTTTGTTTGACTCTCTAGCAACCTAACCCACATCAATCCTACATAATAGGCAAAGCCTTCATCAAAAGCGATATACAAACCAGTTTTTGTGAACCTAAGCATTCTTTGCTCAAGCTAGCATTTTTTCCCCATCACGGCACGTAAAGAGAAAATGTGAAAAAGAAATAAGATAATAAGAGCAAACAATGTCATTGTTTGCATAGATATAACTTGTGATCATTCAACATGCACATTAAAAATTCAAATGAAGAAAAAAAAACAATGAAAGGAATTTATATACTTACTGTGATGAAACCTAGATGAAGTGCTAGGTAATCTGACTTTTCCAATAGAACCTTTGAATTGACGTACAAAGCAGAGCTACAAATTAAATTAGGTTTTGATGTTAGAAGAAAGCAAAATATCGGATATTAATCAGCCAAAATTGATTACAATTCAAATTTGATGCCTGAAAATTTAAGCAAGAATATATAGGTAGAGACATGGCCGGAAAAAAAAGTAGGTAGTGCGAGCGCCGGAAAAAAAATTGAAACTTTACCACAAGTAAATCATCCAAATTAGCTAAATTTATAAATCAAGCAAGATCAAACTCAACTACATTAAATTAGGACCTTTGAATTGACGTACAAAAGCAGAGCTACACATTAAATTAGGTTTTGATGTTACAAGAATGCACAATATCGGATATTAATCAGCCAAAATAGATTACACTTCAAATTTGATGCCTGAAAATTTGAGAAAGAATATATAGGTAGAGATAGCGCCGGGAAAAAATTAAAACTTTACCACAAGTAAATTATCCAAATTAGCTAAATCTATAAATCAAGCAAGGTCAAACTCAACTACGACAAACTTTAACTCAATTAGGTCGCAGGGAGAAAAAAATTAGAAAAGGAGAGGATAAATCATACCTTCGTCAATGGCTTTCCTTCGTGATCCCAAACGATGCCAAAAATCTGAGAAGTGAGGAGTTGAGGGCAGAGGGGGTGCGGTGATGATGAGGATAATAATACTCATCTTTGTGGTGGCCGGAGAGAAAGCGGCCAGCCGAGGAAATTGAAGGTGAGGAAGCGTAACCGACGTAAGAAGATTGAAAAGAACAAACGGAAGAAAGAACGATGGGTTAGGGTTTTTTATTTCTGATCTGAATTATAAAAAAGATATCTTTGTTATATTTATAATAGGTGAAGGGTATTTTGGGGTAGGGAAAGTTTTTCTACTACTCCCTCTTTTAAAGGGTAGATAGATTAAGAAGAATGATTCATGAAGAAATATGTATTTAATTATTTAATTGTACACAGTTGTTGGTTATAGGGTGGATTAAATGTGACCTTTTATGATCTTCTCTTATACATATACTAATATACCATGTTTTCTTATTAAATTGCCCGGTTGCAATCATAAGTAGAGATTAATGTTAAAATAGAAGGTTGACTGTTCATAAGCAATCAATTCTTTCACTGCATATAGCTCCCCTCTCATTTTTGTCACCACTTCAAATTCCTTTTAACTTTTGTTCATAATAGACTAAAGTGTGAAGGTAAGTTTTAGTATCATCATGATGTAATAGTTAAGTTGTTGTTGCTTGGATAAGTTACCTACAACCTATAGGAGAGAAGCCGATGCAATTTGGCATTCTGGATAATGATTCTGCAATTTATATCCTTTCTGCAATTTGCATCTTGAGAATAAAGATCATCTATGTTTTTTTTTTGTGATTTCACTTCCCAATTGTGGAGTGTTATTGCGAGGTTTATCTAAGAGAAGCATGCTCCTAGAAATTGGGTTGAATCTGTAAGTTGCATGGAGAGCAAATGGTGGAGAAGTTCTTTTGTTAATAACATCAAGAGATCGGCTTGTGTTTACTACATTTGGGTTGCTAGAAATTCTCGTGTTTCAAGGAAGGAAGTTTAAGCTTGAGGATTATTTGCAGCATATAACATTTGATATAAAAAATTAATGCTCCAGAGTTGCTAAGCTTGAAGATATGCGAAGTAATAAGCAGAGGTGTGCTGCTATCTCTATTGAAGCCACAGTTGTTAAAGGACCGAGTGTTAGTAATGTATATGTTGTAGCTTGTGATCTATATTCCACTCGAGCTATTTTTTAAAATTTTTATATATATATATATATGTGTGTATATATATATATATATATATATATATATATATATATATATATATATATATATATATATATATATATATATATATATATATATATATATATATATATATATATATATATATATATAGGAAAGCTCCTATAAACTTAAGTGGATAGGAAATAATCATCCACAAACTTTTTATCCATTGATGTTGCCTTGGGATCCATGAAAGATATGAAGAGCTTTTTGAGATTTGTGCATCTCTGATAGCACAAATCTAAACACAAGATAAGTGGATAAAAAGTTTGATGGACAAGGCCTCCTATCCACTTAAGTTGATCGACATATATATATATATATATATATATATATATATATATATATATATATATATATATATATATATATATATATATATATATATATATATATATATATATAGGAAAGCTCCTATAAACTTAAGTTGATAGGGAGGAGTGTCCATCAACTTTATATCCATTCTTGCCTTGGGATCCGTGAAATCAAGATATGCATAAATCTCAAAGGTGGGCTTTATATCTTTCACGGATCCCAAGCAACATCAATGGATAGAAAAGTTGATGGATGACTATTCCCTATCAACTTAAGTTTATAGGAGCATTGCTCTATATGTACTAGTATTCATCCTGTGCTAAGCACGGCCTCCTTGTAATATTTTTTTGCTCGCAAAATTTTTTCCCATCTCAATTATGGGGTTCGTCACGTGATATTTTATCTTAAAATATCTTCTAGATTATAAAAATAGTTTCATATGCTAGTAATTATTTTTTTAAGGAATGTGTCAGATATTATGTTCAATTATATTGATATTTTAACATACTAATGATATCATAATACATTATAGGATTATTTAACATACTAATGATATCATAATATATTAGTGTTTGAGAGGTGGGTATCTTGCCCAAATGTGGTGTTGGAAGCTCCGTGTTTGTTGAGTGCAGTCTTTTGTACATAAACTGGTAGCTCATATTGTTATTTACTAATAAGATTCACTTGCTTACTTACCAAGACAAGAGAAAAGAATACTTGTTGCTGCTTATTAATTTTGATAATTTGAAAATATTTGAAACTTGTAATTGCCCTTAAAGAGGTGAAGGGGTATGCTAGAAGCCTAGAATGAATACTATGTTGATAATTATTACTCTTGATCAAATAAAGTGTTGCTATTGTTACTATGTAGTTTGCATTTGCTTTAAGTGAAGTATGTGGTTCATTAATAGCTATAAAATTCATGAGTGTAATATTACTTGGCTTTTGAGTGTTTGATTTCATATGTTTTCTTAACATGCATCACGTGCAACGCACGTATTGCATACTAGTAAATAAATAAATAAGAGAAAGTAATCGGTCTGTTCTGTTCAGTGTTTGAATACAAAGAGAAAAAAGAAAATATTAATTTTTTGGCGACGACTTCTTATGGATACATATGGCATTAGTTCAATAGAGTGTTTGCTGTTATGTGCTTTAATTTAATAGCATCTTTCATGGATACATATGGCATTAGTTCAATAGAGTGTTTGCTGTTATGTGCTTTAATTTAATAGCATCTTTAATAGCTAACAGACTCATATTTCAAGGGGTAGTTGAACCCTTCATACATTGTAATATTTGTAATCTGGCAGTGCTTCTAGCATCTGAGTTATCAACTACATATTCCTTTCGAAGTCTGATAACTACCAACTACCATTAGTTGCTTAATGTATCTTGTTGCTTGTCCAAGGTTAATCTAGTTAATTTGCATTGCATTTTTGCTGTCTCTGTTTTGGTTAGTTAAGGAAAGTTTACTTATCAATATTTCAGCATTGTTGTCCATGTCAATTCGTAATTCAATTTCGTCGGTTAATAACTTGAAATGAGTTAGTTTTTGTTGGGACTAGAAGAGATCCTATAACAGTAGCTTTAATGGCGAGGTAATGCTTGCAGGTATTTCTCCTTTGTTTTTCACCCACGATGCATTGGTAATAGAGATGATTAGCCTTCGATGGAGTATTGGTGTAGTCATTGACGCTGGTTTTGATCTCCTTGAGATAGAGACAGATTCCATTCAATTGGTTGCAAGATTACAGACAAAAATGTTGAAGGTCCATTGGAACATATTATTAAAGATATTCTGGAGTTTCTAGAAATGTTGAACAGTTAGAGAATAATGCACCTTAAGAGAACCAGAAACGTACAGTAGCTCACGCACCAGCTAAACAAGCTCTTGAAGTATGTTATTAGTAGGTTTGAATGGAGTAAATTTATCTTATCTATATACTAAAACCAATGGGTTTACAACTGATCCTAAGCACAGTACCCGAAATATCTGATCTTTATCCCATCAAATTTCTGATGGTCTCCATCACAGAGAAAAAGTCCAAGCAGGTTGTTCGAAGATTATGAAGATATGTGGGATGTACTTTATGTTTATTTTCACTAACATTAGGACCCCCTTTTACCCTAGACATGACTTCCACATACGTATGGTCCCACTAAATTTTATTGGTAAGAAAGTGGGTGATTAAAGGTCTGTGAACTTATGAGAGAAAAGGCTACAGGTTTAGTTGTTCTTTCGGAACATTTTAGTTAAATGGATACAATCCGAAAAGATAAGACAAATTAGGAGCTTTGCTCCAATCTTTTGCCCGATCAAAGCTAGGAGCAAAGATTGGGGAAGATCTAACCGCCCCGCCCCCGCCCCCAATTCTCCATTCCCTCACCTCCGTACTATCGCCTTCACCTCCCCCTCTCCTCCACGTTAAATTATTCACAAGGGTTAGATAAAATCGGCTATTTGATGGGTTTTCCGCTGCGTGGTCCTCTGACGGTGGCTAGATTTTCTTCTTTCATTTTGGTAGCCTGTGAGCTCAACATCGTCTTCCTTTTCTTCATTTTCTTCTGTAAGCTATTCTCATTCCTTCTTCTTCCTTTAGTTTACTGTTTTTCTTCGTGCTTTTTTCACGTTTTCCTTCATTTTCTGCTTTATTCACAAGGGTTAGATAATTATGAACATCCTGCTATTCCACAAGTTGGAACTTCTTCTACTGTTTGGGGCTGTGACAGTTGTAATGTTCAAAGATGAGTGGTAAACGACTTTGAAGATGAAGAAGGTGGACTTAGTAGTGGAAGTGAATTTGCTTCAGATGTTTATCAATCTAGGTTTCTTCTGTTGAGGTAATTTCTACGTTTTGTGTTTGATTTGAGGTAATACTAGACTAATAGTAAATTAAAATGTTGTACTGCAATTCATTTGATGGTTTGGGAGTTTCAGGTATCAGAATGCTCAGGCTTGGAGTATAGCTCTGTTTTTGCAATTTGGTTCTTAGGAGTTCTTTCATTTTTGGTTGAGGCTGATGCTGATATGAATTTTGCTAGAGGCTGAGCTGTTTGGATCAAGTTGCGGTGCCAGGTTCCCTTCGATATTAAGGAAAGATTTTGCCTTAAGGTTGATTACCTAATGTTAGTGTCTCATACCCCCCATTTATTCCCTTTAATAGCATAATTAAGTTGTGGCTTCTCTTAAAGTATTATGTTTGGAACATGGGTTCCTTTTGTAACCGTTATCATGCTTAAAAATAATTTTATGGATTGACTTACGTTTATCTTATATATATATATATATATATATATATATATATATATATATATATATATATATATATATATATATATATATATATATATGAGATTAATGGGTATCCTTGTGATATGAGGGTTCACTCATGCTCTGTTGAATGTCCTTGATCAAGCCTAAATAAAGTAGGAGAGAATGTCTCTTATTTTATTAAAAGCATACTTGGTGGAGATTGTGCCTAAGCATATGAGAAAAATCCCTCATATGACAAGGAGTGGATCGAGTAATTTGATAGCATATAATATAGTTTTGAAGCCGCTACCTTAGATTGAATCTAAGGTGCCACCTTATACACACTTTTCCATATATATATATATATATATATATATATATATATATATATCCTTAGGTGCTCCCTAAGGTTCGCGGAATCGACCCTCCGTTTCTCTATTCTCAAAATAATCTGAGCCTCCGTTCAAAACCCTCCCCAAAATCATCCCCAAAATCATCCCTGTTCTCATCTCGCCTAAAATTCCTTGAAGTCTCCTTCTCATCTCGCCCAAATTTCTCAGAAATCAACTCTCCTCACTTTGGCGTTCCGTCCAGTCCGCCGTCGCCTCGCCACCGTTCCTGCATCGGCACGCCCTCGATTGGCTTTGTCCCGCCTCCTCTGGCCTGATCGCCCTTGCCCATGGCCGTTCTAAGCCCCTGTCGGCCTAGCTCGCCCTCCTCTCGACCCTCCGTCCCTCGACCTCACTCCCTCGAGCTCGCCACATTTCGACCCCCGGAGACCCGCTGCGGTGATCCTACCTCGTCGTGCCCATTCTGCTGCCGTCCCTGTGAACCTCGGCTCAGCCCTCCCTGCGCTCGGCCAGTCCCTCGAGCTCAGGCAAATCTCACGCAGCATCGCTCAGTCATGGCTTGAACAAATTGAAGGGTCGACATCGGGATTTCTTCAAAATCAAAGTCCTCCTCCTCTAAATGCAAGAATCCTCCATCTTCGTAGTTAAATTTATCTTTGTATAGAGAGATTTTTAACGAAATGGTGCTTTGAGGCTAAAACTAGTATTTTTAGCTAAAACCTGTGCTATTTCATGCGATCCAATATTAATTTCGATATGTATTTAGCTTTAAAAAGCAAAACCCAAACAGGAACACATCCTCCTCAACTTTCTTACAATATACAATTCTCTGAATTTTGCAAGAAAAAGCCTAGGGTCCTGTAACTCAACGAATTTTCATTATGCGGAATAATAATGATATGTATGTACCAGCCAAAGAAGGAAGATTATAGTTTTCTAGTAAATCCTGCTAGCTTTAAATAAAAATTTTCATTATGAGTTCAACCTGTACTAAATAAAATTTTGTGAAAACATCTTTGATATATTGTTTTCTTAGAGGCAAATATCAGAAACAAACTTTGGTACATTTTCCTGATTAGTCATCTGTAGCAGCTTGGAAACTTTGAAATTTGAATAGGTCAATGACAATTTTCCAAGAAGTAGCAAGAAACAAATTCTTTTGTTTTAGTATGGCTAAAGCTCAAGTACATGATTTATGCACTCATTTTCCATAGTTTAAGCAACACGGTAATACAGAAAGATGCTCAAGTCCCACACATTACTTACAGTCAAAACGTTTTACCTGAACTTAAAAGATTGATTTCTTTAATGCCTTTTTCTTTCAGTTTTCAGATTCTTGGAATTTTTTTTGGAAGTGATGCTGACTTGAGCCACTGGACAGTCCTAAAGACTTTTTACCAATGAACATTAATGAACACTTGAATTCTTGTATATGATCCAGACCAAGATCAGGGTTTATTCTACTTAAACCTGTCAAGTACACTTCTAGCTTTTAGATGAAGGATGTTTAAAGCTAAACGTGTCTTGCAAAGTCCTTGAGACCTTGGCTTGCAGTAAGTAAATCCATGTTTTTTCATTGGTTGGTTGTACTTATTTTTGTGTTACCCTACATTGTTCACATTGATGCATCTTTTTAGCAAGCATTTCTTGAAGGAAATCTTGAATTGATGGCAAAACAAATGATGGAAAATGTTTCTGAGCAGAAGTTCTTAGAGTGTGAAAGAATTTTGATCCCAATTGTCAGCTCCGGACATTGGCACATGGTAGAGTTAGTGAGAGAGGAGAAAAAATTCTATCACTACTCCTCAATCAAGTCTCCCATTTATACCGCCGATGCTGCAAAATTAAGAAATAAGTTTATGACTTTTGTAGAGAGTAATTGGACGCTGGGAAAATTAGAGCACCATGAACTTGTGCCAGTTGTCGTTCCTCAACAAGGGCCGTATGTGTTTAATGCATTTCTATTGTAATTCTCATTTTTTAACTACTTGATTTTCCATATCATAATTATTTTTTCCCTATATGCAGAACCTTAGACTGCGGGATTTTTATGATTGAATTCATTAGCAGCATTGTTGAAAAGAGATCGATAACAATCACAGAAGCAGATTGTGCAACGTACAGAGCAAAGTTTTGTGCATCTCTCTTGTATGCACGCGATTCACCATATTTATGACAATTGTAAAAATGCAGTTCAGACTATGTAATGCACTGAATTTTTGGAAGTTTTATTTTGCACTTTTGTTGTGTTAGAATTCATTCAGATGTTATATCTCTTTTTGTGTATGTACGAAGAAACAGTAGAATTGTAGCTTGATTCGAAATCAGTTGAATTGTAGCTCGATAGCATTTCTTTCCTGGTTTTGTAATTCCTTATACAATTGTGGTGATTTTGATATTGCTGGTGCCATGATGAGTGTGATGAAATTTGTACCCAGTTATTGGAGTTTGATAGTTCTATTAAAAAAAATTATAACTACTTACTCATGTTTTGTACCTAGTTAGTGGAGTTTTGTAGCTCATAGTTCTGGAAAATTTTTTGTTGAAAAATTTTATAACTACTTACTCATGTTTTGTAAATACTTATCCCAGTTTTGTACCCAGTTAGTGGAGTTTTGTAGCTCATAGTTCTGAAAAATTTTTGGCTCAACAATTTGTAACTACTTATCCCAGTTTTGTACCCAGTTAGCGGAGTTTTGTAACTAGTTACTCATATTTTGTAACTACTTACTCATATTTTGTAACCACTTCTAAAATTTTGTAACTACTTACTCATATTTTGTAACCTTATCCCAGTTTGTACCAGTTAGTGGAGTTTTATAGCTCATAGTTAGAAAAATTTTGGCTCAAAAATTTCTAACTACTCATGTTTTGTAACTACTTATCCCAGTTTGTACCAGTTAGTGGAGTTTTGTAACTAGTTACTCATATTTTATAACTACTTCTAAAATTTTGTAACTACTTACTCATATTTTGTGCTTGCTTACTCATATTATAAAATTTTGTAACTACTTACTCATATTTTGTAACTACTTACAAAATTTTATAACTATTTACTCATATTTTGTAGCTACTTGCAAAATTTTATAACTAGTTACTCAAAATTAGTAACTAGTTACTCAAATTTTGTAACTACTTACAAAATTTTAGGTATAAAACGGGACTTTTGTATCTTCTCACTCATATTTTGTAACTACTTACTCAAATTTTGTTACTTAAAATTTTGTAACTACTTACAATATTGTAACCGCTACCAAACATGAATAAGTAGTTATAAAATTTTTGAAACAAAATTTTTAGAACTATGAGCTACAAAACTCCACTAACTAGGTACAAAACCGGATAAGTAGTTACAAAACATGAGTAGTAGTTATAAAATTTTGAACAAAAATTTTCCGTAACTTTGAGCTACAAAACTCAACTAACTGGTTACAAAACTGGGTTAAGTAGTTATAAAACATGAGTAAGTAGTTACAAAAATTTACTAGCATACATGATTACTCCATACAACTACATCATCAAATCGCAAAGTTAAGGTACATATAACCATACGACTCAAAGAACATACTTCGTCCCATACATATATGACTTGTTCAAATTATCACATTATACCGGAACACATGATTAATCCATACAACAACATTATCAAATCGCAAAGTTAAGGTACATATAACCACACGGCTCAAATAACACATACTTGCGTTCATACATAACTTTACTTCAAATTATCACATTATACCAAGCCACATGATTAATTTTGACACTCAAGGAAAAAACGCTTCCATCTAGCTTTGTTTCGGTCCTCCATTAACTTTCTCGACCTCCACCTGCAACATTTTTCACCTACAAAAAAATTGCAACTTTAACATGACAAATGCATCAAAATGAAAAAAATTCATCAAATTAAGATTAAAGATAATACCTTAGCTAAAGGACAAGTCGTTATATAATTGCATCTTTCTTTCTCGACCAAGATGTATGACCCTTGCGAATACCAAATCGCTTAAGTCTGACATATGCATTGTAGAAATTATAACCTTCCTCATGAGTAGAGAACTCCATTCCGATATATGGATCAACAACAGGATTACCTTCGCCATTTTCAACACCAATAGGCTCATCAACATTTTCCTCATGCTCGGATGCCTATAAAAATAGAGAAACAAAACTAATGAAAAAAGACCCAATTCATGCTTAAAGACAACTATTTTGGTATATGTCATTAGTTAGTAGTACACTATAAACAATGAGATATTATCACCGAGACTTGTAAGTAGATAATATATCACGGTCCTCGCCTTCAAGATCAATAAGTATGTTTTCATCTTCATCCATTGTTGTATCCCGTGAAAGAATTGTTGGAGTGTCCATACAAGTCGCCTATAAGAAGTTTAAAATCAAAATCGTCATCAAGTTGATCCTTCAAATTCACTAAACAATTTCATTATCCAAGCTCAAAACTAAAATCAACCCCAATTAATAATAGCCCATATTGTACCAAATTCAAGATATACATTCGACTCTCAAATGAAATAAAATTATAATAGTTCAAACTAAATTTAAGGTTCATATCCAATTTAACAATAAATTCATGCCAAAATCTAAACTGAAATATAATTCCCACTATTATACATTTTAATCAAAGGTCATATTCATAATTCATATGTAATATAAACAAGAATTACAAGAAAAATTCCTATTTAAACTTACTGGTAGACTCGAGGAATGTCGAGGACTGTGAGGGCTTTCGGTAGAGTAATGAATGATAGCTCATATTGTACCAAATTCAAGATATAAGTTCGACTCTCAATTGAAATTAATTTACACTAGTTCAAACCAAATTTAACGCTCATATCCAATTTAACAATAAATTCATGCCAAAATCTAAACCAAATATAATTCACTATTATACATTTCTTCAAAGACATATTCATAATTCATATCCCAATATCAATAAGAATTATAAGAAAAAAAAACCCTATCTGAACTTACGGCGGAGCTCGAGGGAATGTCGGCATGGCTGCGGCGAGGGCTCGAGAGGAGGAGAGGAGGGGATGGATGAGATATATGGCGGATGACAGAGGCAGAGTAAACCAAGCAAGGCGGCGGAGAGTGTGAGTGGCGGCGTCGAGGGTGAGGGGCGAGTCGGAGGTTCTCAGGGATCTCGGCAAAGAATGGGCATCGACGAGGTGGATCACAGCCAGCGGGGGTTCTGGGGAATGTGTGGGAGTCGAGGAGGGTCGGTGGACTGCGGAGGGAGAGGGAGGGATGAGCAGGCCGACGAGGGAATGCGAGGGCGGTGGATCTGCGAGGATGGACGAAGGGAATCGAGGGAAGATGGCGGAACGGCAAGGAGTGGACATGAGGGACACGGCAGACGCCAAAGAGGAGAGTTGATTTTCGAGAAATTGGGCGTGAGATGAGAAGGAGACTTCAAAGAATTTGGCAGAGATGAGAACAGATGATTTTGGGGATGATTTTGGGGAGGGTTTTGAACCTGAGGGCTCAGATTATTTTGAGAATAGAGGAACTGAGGGTCGATTCCTCAACCTTAGGAGCACCTAAGGAGCCACCTTAGAACCCTTTTAATTCTATATATATATATATATATATATATATATATATATATATATATATATATATATATATATATATATATTGAAGTAAATCTCCTATAAACTTAAGTTTATAGTGAATACCATACACCAACTTTTCTATCCATCGATGCTGCTGGGATCCATGAAAGATATGAAGTTCATTTCGAGATTTCATAAGATTCTCGACAAATCTAAAGAACATCAATAGATAAAAAAAGTCACAGATACTATTCCCTATAAATTTAAGTTTATAGCAGATTTGTTATATAAATAGTTAAGCTACTATCCACTTAAGTGGATAGTGACTATTGTCCAACCAACTTCTAAGCCATTGGATTAGAGTGACTTGAAGATCAAAATGGATGACATGGCAGTCATTTATTAAAGGGGGTAATAGAGTAAAAGCACGTTCGTCTTCTACCGTTGTTTCTCTTTCTCCTCCAGATCTGGTGCACAGTACTAAGGTGGAGAAAAAAAATAGCCAAGCACCACCACTTCCTCCTTTGCCCCGCACGAGCGCCACCCTTCCCCTTGCAGCGAGTGGACCTTCCCCTCTCCTTAATCAATTTTTCGCAAACCAATTAAAAAGCATAACGCCATTAAGTAGTTTTCCCTGGAAAAGTCGATATGCAATTTCAATCCACAAGGAATCAATATATAAATTACTTTCACATAAACAAAGGTTTCATGAGTTACAAAGGGCAATTCTCCCACTAATGTTTGCTTATTCCAGTTTCTTAAACATAATAAATTAAATTTTCCCTCATCATTTCAAGTTTTTATTTGATTGATAATTCATCAAGTTCTCGGCAGACTCAATGTAGAATTGGAATTTCACATTATCTTGGAACTTCATGATCTTAGTGTAAAGGATTCATTAATTACAAAAAACAATTATTTGCTTATGGTAAGTCTTCTTCCAAACGCTATATGACACTCACTGTAGAATGAGAGAGTTACTCGTTGCCGGGTGAGAGGGAAGCGCTCGCTGAGGCGAGTAAGTGGGGGTGACTGCAACAAAATTTTTTTCTCTATTGGTCGATTGATTGACGAGGAAAAAAGAAAGATATCACACTCGTTAATTTTATTTTTTATTTTTTATTTTTTATTTTTTTTCTCTGCTCTGCTGCGGAGAAGAAAGAGGACAAGAGACGGATAACCACGTTTCTTTTTTCCCTTTTCTTTATTTGTTTAATTGTTTTGATTTATTTGTACAAAACTATCCTTCCTCAATTAATGAGTGCTACCTCATCTAATCAAGATCTGAATCAATCAACTAATCCAATGGCTAAAAAATTAGTTAAGATCTTCTTCTATCCACTTAAGTGGATAGTAGCCATCTCTCTCTCTTTCTCTATATATATATATATATATATATATATATATATATATATATATATACAAGACGATATCTCAGATATATATTATGTATATATTATATAACTATTTAATGATATATAAATAAGTATATTTATATATGTTTATATACTTTTATATATATATATATATATATATATATATATATATATATATATATATATATATATATATATATATATATATATATATATATATATGTCTATGTATATATATTATGTATATATTATATAACTACGTATCATTATATATAAATAAGTATATTTATATATGTTTATATACTTATAAGTGTATACTTTAAGTATATACATGTATACCGTGATAAGTATAAATATATAAACTTAATACTTATATTATATAGTTATTGTTATGGTCATAGCTAAATTCTGATTAGAGGGAAAACCCCACATGCTTTAGGCAAACAAACATCTTAACCCATCTTAACCCGATTAACTAGAAGGCAATCCAAACTTCGGCCGTAGTCGAATGGACGAAGTCGCCCCTACGTGGCTTTCGACCGTAAGTTTGACTAACCGAGTGGGCAGCGGTACTTGTCGCCCATTCACTATCTGTCCTCATGGACGACGCGAAAGGCGGTACTTGTTATCCCTTCAACCAACTATCCTCAGGAACGACTTCGGGCGGTGCAAGTTGACCCACCGGCCTCGACTCCCCTCTTCCTCACCCCAAGTGGCTCCCTCAATCTAAACGACGGTTACATAAAGTTTGGCCCTGACAATGCGTTTACATCGCCTTAAATGCATTGTCAGTCCCTTAATTCCTCCATCTCTCATAGTATTTAAGGCACCTCCGATTAATTCGGCCGCGGACGTCGCCAATCCCATTTCATTAATGAACTCATTAATGATGAAGTAACAGCCTCAACTCTTAAGTCATCCCATCGCTTGACACCTGTAAAGGCAAGCCGCCGTGGCCGACAACAAAAGACATCTATCTAGTAGACAATCAACACGTGGAGGGATGGGCTGACTCGATTATAAGTTTTCTCCCTAGATGAAAAGACGAAAATACCCTCCTACCCTAGGTATAAATAGCGAACTGTTCAACGAACCAAGTAAGTAATCTTTCCCAGTTAAATTCTTCCCCCATTTTTGGCTCAGGGCATTCTCTTCACATGCTGACTTGACCGTCGGAGGGACCACCGGAGATCCCAACTTCGTCCTTCTACAGATTCTTTCTCTGGCGTAGGTGAACTTCCAGTCTGACACCATCACCGGATATTAGAAGAGAAGGCGGACTCCATTCAATTAAAAACTAATCCAGCAGAGTTTAGTGACTGTGTGATCTCATACATCAACAGTTTAGCGTCCACCGTGGAGCCTGCTTTCTTCCTCTAGCAACCATGTCCGGAGGTAATGATCTTACCAGGATGGGGAACCTACCCTTGGGCTATGTTACTCAAGCCCAACTCCAGAAATCCACCGAGAAGATCACACAAACCATGCAAGTCCAGCTCAAAGCCTTTGTCGACGAGCTCTTCAAATGTTTCCCTACTCCCGTAGCACAGCAAACCACTTCGGCTGCGGCCCAACCCTCCGTCAGCCGTCATTCTACTGCTCATGGCGTCCATCAACTCGCCGTATAGTAAGTACCGATTCCTGAGACTCCTCTTATTGCCAAGCCAAGAAGGCAACAATAAGAGCGCGCCTCTCAACTGCTGCAGACGCAGCTGACCCCGCTTGCTAACCCAAGACGTCGCCCTCAAATCTATGATGTTACTGACGAGAGCCCTGGTCCCAGTCGTTGTGAGAAGGAACCAGAGATCGAAGCTTCAATACTCACACCGCATGCGCCCCAGCCCCTACCATCAACCAACAAAGGCTATGATCAAGCGTATCGACCTGTTGCTAACGCCATCGGAGGGAACACTCCCTTCACTGAGTCCATTATGAAAGCGCCAGCTGAGAAGTTCAAGATGCCACCGATGGACAAGTACAAAGGAGAAGGGGATCCGGTTGAACATGTTCAAAACTATCACGATACTATGATCATGATGCAGGCACCAGAAGAGACCATCTGTCGCTGCTTCCCAGTCACCTTGACAGGAAGCGCCAAGCTTTGGTGGAACGCCTTGGAGAAGAAGTCCATCGAAAGCTTTGAGGAGCTCAGCCGAAAATTCATCCATCATTTCCTAGCTAACTCCAAACCCAAGCTACCACCCAGTGTACTCATCCAAACTAGGCAAGAGCCAGATGAGGATCTCAGAGCTTACATTAAAAGATTCCAGGCGAAGAGGTTAGAAGTCGAAGATCCAGGGAACAAAGTCGCTATGGCGACCCTAGTGGCGGGACTATGACCAGGCGATCTGTCCAAAGCCCTAAACAAGAAGCCGATTAAGAGCTACAAACACTTGATGGCCAAGGCTCACGCTTACATGAATATGAAAGAAGCCGGTTAAGATAGCAGCCAGGTAGCCAGAATCCAGTAGGACGACGGTCCCTACTCCCGCAGCAGCTGCTCCATATGTAGCTCCAGTAACTCCTCAATCCACTCAACCGACTCCATTCGTAGCCCCCGCTACGACTCCAGTCGCCTCGCCATCCAAGCCGACTCAAAATCCGCCTCGAAGAGAAGAATCTAGAAATATTCTAAGGAATCCTTCCCCCAAGAACAACAACCGAAACGATTGGTTCGACAGGAGGGACGACAGAAGAACCGACGCTCCTCCCTCAGTTTTCACAGTCCTCAACACATCCCTCTCTGGGGCCCTTAATAGAACCCAGAAGGAGGGGCTCCTTACTACTCCCCCACCACTGATGAGGTCAGATCCTCGAAGGAGGGATGAGCGGTAGTTTTGCCGATATCATAGGGACCATGATCATAACACTAGGGATTGCCGTGTCCTCCAGAGAGACATTGAGGACCTCATCAACAGGGGATTCCTGAAGAACTTAATCAGGAGGGATCCGCCTCCAAAGCGAGATAATCGGAGGTCTCGCTCCCAGTCGCCCCGACCTCGACCCGCGTCGGACCATCGAGAAGTTGGGCAAGGCAGTCGAGGAGTCATTAACACCATCAGTGGTGGTCCCACTCTTGAAGGAGAATCTAATAACGCTCGCAAGAGATATGCTAAGCATGCTCTGTGAGTGAATAGTTGTGACAAGAAGCTGTGGATGGATATGTCCATTTCTTTTAGTGATGCCGACTTGGACGGAGCAGAGACGCCCCACGGCGATCCCATTGTCATCTCAGCCGACATTAATGGCTTCGAGGTAAAGAGGATTATGGTCGACACAGGAAGCTCTGTCGACATCTTGTTCCTAGACGCATTTACCTGCATGGGCATTGATAAGTCCAAGCTGCAGGCGTCTTTGGGTCCTCTCATTGGCTTCACAGGGCATTCTCAACTGCCAGAAGGGCTAATCACTCTCCTCTAACTGACTCCCTCACGTACGACCGTTAACGCCTAATTTGTGGGGATGGACATCAAGTCGGCACACAATGTCATTCTAGGCTGGACGTCCCTTCATCTCTTGCGGGCTATCCCATTCACTTACCACCAGATGATAAAGTTCCCAACACCGGGTGGAGTGGGGATGGTCAGGAGCAATCAGCGAGAAGACAGAGCCTGCTATGTGCTCTCTACTAAGGGGAAGGGAGTAGCCACAGCCATGCCCATTGAGAAGACAAACTTTCAGTTTGAGAAGAAGATGGAGCGAGAGAGGACGACCCCTGTTGAAGCCTTGCATGAAATCCCTGTAGACAGTGAAGGCAAGAAGACAATCAAGATTGGCTCAAACCTCTCAGAGCCGCTGCGGGGAGCACTGATCTCTTTCCTCTTGGCGAACCTTGATGTGTTCGCCTGGGGGCCGGAGGATATGCTAGGCATCTCTCCCGATGTCATTTGCCATGAACTCTCCGTCGACCGACATAGCAAGCCGGTTCGACAGAAGAAAAGACATTTAGGCTCTGAGCGGCAAAAAACAGCAGCGGAAGAAGTCGGGCGGCTCCTGAGGGCTGGCTTCATTCGAGAGGTTCAATATCCCGAATGGTTAGCTAATGTGGTGCTAGTAAAAAAAGCCAATGGCAAGTGGAGAATGTGTGTAGACTTTACTGACCTCAACAAAACTTGCCCTAAGGATAGCTATCCTCTCCCCCGCATTGATCAATTGGTGGATGAAAGTGCGGGACATCAACTGTTAAGCTTCTTAGACGCTTTCTCCGGCTACAATCAAATCCGCATAGCGGGGCATGATCAAGAGAAGACGGCTTTTATCACTGACCAGGGCACATTCTGCTACAATGTCATGCCCTTCGGCCTCAAGAATGTCGGAGCCACCTATCAAAGACTTGTGAATAAGATCTTCAAATCGCAACTCGGCCTCAACGTGGAAGCCTATGTAGACGACATCCTGGTGAAGTCGAAATTAGCCGCTGCCCACATAGCTGACCTTGAAGAGACTTTTTCCACCCTCCGGCATTACCACATGAAGCTCAACCCGGCGAAATGTGCTTTTGGAGTGCAGTCGGAAAAATTTCTGGGGTTTATGATCACCCAGCGAGGCATTGAAATTAACCTGTAGAAAATAGCCGCCATCGAAAGCAAGCGTCTGGCAGCGCCATGAAGGACATCCAGAAGCTCAACGGCAAGATAGCCGCCCTGGGATGTTTCCTCTCCAAGTCAGTCGAGAGAAGCCTCCCTTTCTTCAAGATACTCAGAGGAACCAAAGACCCTAAGAAGAAGTTGGAATGGACCGAAGAATGCTGCGCTGCCTTTAAAGAGCTCAAAGCGTACTTGAGTACCAAGCCGCTATTGTGTCAACTAGTGGAAGGAGAAGTCCTATATTTATATTTGGCCGTCTCTCCCGAAGCCGTCAGCTCCATCCTCATCCGCGAAGAAGATAATGTTCAGAAACCAGTTTATTATGTTAGCCGGATCCTCAGAGCAGGAGAATTGAATTACCCTCTAGTTGAGAAGGCATCCTTTGCCCTCATTACAACTGCACGCAGGCTTCGTCTTTACTTTCAAGTACACTCTATCATTGTGCGCACAAGCTTACCATTGAAAAAAGCCTTGGGAAGTCCTACCACCTCTGGAAGAATGGTCGCATGGTCAATCGAGCTTAGTGAATATGATGTGCAGTTTGAGCCTCGAAACACTATCAAAGCTCAAGCCTTAGGCGACTTCCTCATCGAATCAACCTCGCCGGATGGTGAACCAACAGAACTTCCTCCTGCAGATCAGTCCTCACAAGCAGAAAATGAAGGCAAAGAGAAATAGTCGGCAACTCCCCCTGCATACTCCACTCCTGATTCCGACTCACCAGAATTTGCCTCGTGGCGGCGGCTGAGGGTGGACGGATCATCGAATGAAGCCGATAGCGGAGCAGGCATAGTCATGCAAAGTCTAGATGTCACGGTTACTGAGCAATCCATCGCCTTTGAATTCTCGACCTCAAACAATGAAGCCGAGTACGAAGCCCTCATTGCCGGCCTTCGAGCTGTCCTAGCAGTCAAAGCTGAAAACCTATACATATTAGCCGACTCTCAACTTGTAGTCCATCACGTTAACGGCAAGTATGCAGCTAAAGACAAAAGGATGATTCAATATTTGAAGATAGTAAGGGATTTGTTGTCCCAATTCACCAGTTCCAAAATTGCTCAGGTCCCTCATGCCCATAACGCTCGAGCGGACGCCTTGTCAAAGCTCGCATCAACCAGCTCCACTAACAGTTCAGGACCCATCTACACCGACACACTTAGATACCCCAGCATTACAGAAGCCTCTTCAGATGTCATGCAGACCGACGCAGTTCCAGAACCTTGCTAGATGGACCCTCTCATCCGGTTCTTGACCAGTGGAATCCTACACAGGATCTTTGCTGAGGAGCTCTGAGAAATGCTCACCGCTACCTTATGATCGACAATCAACTCTATCGACTGTCGTA
Source organism: Asparagus setaceus (assembly GCA_012295165.1). Lineage (NCBI taxonomy): Eukaryota > Viridiplantae > Streptophyta > Magnoliopsida > Asparagales > Asparagaceae > Asparagus > Asparagus setaceus. Next base: position 69,167,848 of record CM022703.1, on the reverse strand, counting down.
TCATAACAGTGGTGTAGGACCTTATCTTCGGTGCCTCCGACCCGCTGAAGCTGACTATGTTTTAAGAGAGATTCATGAAGGCGTCTGTGGAAATCACCCAGGAGCAAGGACACTAGCTCAGAAGGTCATTCGGCAAGGATATTCTTGGCCTGATGGCCATGGAGCTCCAAAAGATTGTCTCAACATATAAGAGATGCCAAATTTTTGCAAAATCTCAAACCCTTTCACGGGTGACTCCCATCTCCGGCCCTATTCCTTTACCCAAAGCTAGATATATTGGGACCTCTCCCTCTTGCTTGAGACAGCAACGAAGTTCCTAATAGTCGCTATCGATTACTTCACCAAGTGGATTGAAGCTGAACCCCTAGAAAAGATTGGAGAAAGCAACATCACTAGTTTTGCGTGGAAATCCATTGTGTGTCTGTTTGGTGTTCCCCGCTCGTTCATCATAGACAACGGCACCCAATTCAGCAGCAAGGGATTCCAGGATTTTTGTGAAGAATGGGGGATTCGACTCAAGTTCGCCTCAGTAGCTCACCCCAAATGCAATGAACTGGCAGAAGCCGCTAACAAGTGTATCCTCCAAGCCCTGAAGAAGAAAGTAGACAATGCAGTCGGAAATTGGGTCGAAAAATTGCCAAACATCTTATGGTTGATGCCCACGACTCACAAAACTCTACCGGGAAACTCCCTTTAAGTTGGCCTATGGGGCCGAATAGGTAAAGTGACATACGCCATCCGACCCTGACGCCGATGAAGATGTGAATTCTGCAAGGCTTCGGGTAGAACTAGACCTTGTCGATGAAGTCCAGGCAACAGCATTGCGCCACCAAATTGTCAACCAACAATGAGTCGCCCGATACTATAATAGCAAAGTCCGATCGAGAAGGTTTTGCGTCGGTGATTTTGTTCTCAGAAAGGCAGCGTTCGACAAGGACACCAAGCGTGGCAAGTTGGCGCCCAATTGGGAAGGACCATACACCGTCCTTGAAGAATTGGACCAGGCACATACCGGCTTAGAAGCCCAGATGGAAGGATCTTACAGCATCCATGGAACATTGAGCATCTTAGGAAGTTTTTTTAATAAATTTTGTATTGTAAATCTTGCTCCAGATCTTTCAATATAAATACTCTTGCCCCTAACTATCATTGTCTGTTTTATATTGTGCAAGGAACCTCTTAATGACCTATTTGCTAAAAGGCAATGCCCCATTCACTGCAACAGATCGAAGCATCCTTCCTCCTAAAAACGAGTTGTAACCACCCAATTTCACTTGACGTGTAGGGGAAATCTCTTGGTTGAAGCTGAGTTCAGAAGCCCCTTCCGGTTGGGTCGAGTCAAGGAACCCTTCTTGTCAAAACGAGTTAAGGAACCCTTCTCGCCCAGCCACGATAGGTGATCTAACTCACTCAGCCAAGAAGACGCACCCCACACGCTAAGTCAAATTAGGTTATCCAACCTCGTTAAGCCGAGTTGAGACACTCGTGTCTGTTTGCCAAGACAGAACAAGAACAAGGCGCCGATCGTCTTTCAGCATTGCCGAGTCGCCACTTCCACTGGGACCGACTCCCAAAAACAAGCTTACTCTTTGCCTAAATAACAAAGGTCGGCCATGCTGAAAAAGACCTAGGTGCCACGTAAGTCCTAGGCGCCCAACCTACGGGTTGTCAATTACCGAGTCACTGCTCCCACTGGGGTCGACTCTCAAAAATAGGCTTACTCTTTGCCTAAAAAACAGAGGTCGGCCATGCCGAAAAAGACCTAGGCGCCACGTAAGTCCTAGGCACCCAACCTACGGGTTGTCAATTATCGAGTCGCCGCTCTCACTGGGGCTGACTCCCAAAAATAGGCTTACTCTTTGACTAAAAAATAGAGGTCGGCCATGCCAAAAAAGACCTAGGCGCCACACATGCCCTAGGCACCCAACCTACAGGTTGCGTATTACCTAGTCGCGCCCCCACGAGAGCCGACTTGAAAAGTCCTCGGCATTCACAGCGTCAGGACTGAGACAACTCGGCTATAGCTTATTTGTATGTAGAGAATCAGGCTCAACGTGTCTAGTCGGCCAACTTAACTCATTTGGCATTTTTCACCGACTGAACTCGGGTACTCGCTAAAAGTAACCACCTATTAATTCCCAAGCTGCGTATATTATGTTATCTACTTGGCTTGTAAATATGTGACGAAGTTGAGACCGACAATGCATAACAATCATGCGCGAAAAAGTAAATGTTGCAATGTGCAACACAAAGAATGTAAAATAAGTTTTCATTTATAATTAAACATGGTCAATACAGTCAGCAAATGTACAATGGTCTTTTCGACCAAACAAAGGCACAAAAGAACTAGACACCTAAAAAGTTCCTAAGTAACCCTAACTATGATCGCCACCATTGTCGCCTTCATCATCATTGCCATCCTCATCCTCGTCCTCATCGTCGTCGCCATCATCGACACCTAACTGTACTCTTGCTCCTCTCTCCTCGAGACCCATCAGGATGGGTAAGCAGCTTTGAACTCGAGGGGGGTAAGTGGGGCCTAGAGATGGAAAAACATCGGAGGGTAGCTGGGCCTTTAAATAATCGAAGCCGGCCTTAACAGCCAGCGACAACTCAACCTTGCCCATAGGCCCCTGCCGATAGCCCTCAATGGTCTCCCTCTTCCCCTCCTCCGACATCATATATTTAATTTGGGTATCGGCTAAGGCCGTCTGGTGAGCCGTCTTCGACTCATCTAGCTCGGTCTTCAAGCTCTGAAGAGCAAGTCGTTCAGAGTGAAGGTTCTCTTAAGCCGACAGCTTTTCACGCCTCTCGGCCTTGACTTGTTGCTCCAATTGCTCAACCTGATTCTTCCATTCAGCAGTTTCCCACCGAGAGCCTTCAGCCACCTCCTTGAGCTTAGCGACCTCTCTTTTCAGCTTGTGAATGGTGGCCGCTTGCTTCGAGCGATGAGTCTGGAGGTTAATAATCGTAGACTGTTTAGCCTCCAACTCACTGTGCCATCTGGCATCGACCCCCTCTTTCTTGGCTTCGAGAGCCGCCATTCTCTTCTCAACTTCTTCTCGGGCCTTTTTCTCCCGGGCAAGTTCCCCCACCGACTCGTCACAAGTCTTCATTAAGAGATCGAGACGGTCAAAAAGCTCCTCCCCGATCAAAGCACCTCGGACGTGATAACTCTGGAGAGCCAGCCGCAAGCCACTTGACGGCACCTCCTTCAAAAGATCCAGATTCCTCTGAAGAGAAAATTGGTCGATCGCGGTCAGTTGGGCTCTCCCTGATAAGAAAACTGAGTCCTCCTTATGGAGGAAATGTTTAGGGGTGAACTTGTCGGCTTCTAGGAGCCTCTCTTTAGGTGCGAACCCCTCTTGAAGGTCACCGATGAGCTTAGACCGGAGCTCCCTCCACCTCAACTTGCTGATCTCGTCAATACGGTGGCAGAAAGTATGGGAGCATCCGAGCTCTCAAATAATCCATGAGGAATTGCCCCCACCATCGCCTCACCCAAATCGGTCGACTTTTTACCCGGCCTTAGAGTCGACTCGGGAATAACAACAACCCTAGCCTGTTCTAAAGGGGCCTCTGTGTCAACGGGGGGAGCCTCCTGCTCCCGCTAACCAAAAACTTCTCCCGTGCCAGGAGAAGGCTCATCTACATTGCCAGCTTCAGTCGGCTGGCATGATGGAGAGACAGCTTTGAAGATCGCTCCTCGGTAGCACCAGGTAGCTTCTCCATGGCCGACCCAGCTAATTCGGGGACGGTTCCTTCGGACGTCTTCTTAGGGGTCGACTTCTTCGTCTTCCTCTTCTTCTTTTTTGACTTGTCGGCTTGAGGAGCAGAGGCCTTCCCCTTCAGTATAGCGCCCATCTGGTCGAAATTTTATTCTACATGTCGATCCTCTTCAGCCGACAATCCTCCTCCCCTTGCCCTCTTTTGGGGCGGCTGCGAGTCCACAGTTTTTGCTAAACTCGGAGCCCCACCTTTAGAATCCTTAGTCTGCTTTGGAGCGGCCTTAAGCAGTTCCTTTTCCTCTTCCTTGTCGGCCCTTGTTGGTTGAACAAATGATAGCCCCGCCATTCTTAATGAGGCATTGTCAAACAAGTTATGGATCTCGCGGGACCCAAAATACTACCGGATCTTATCCAGATCCTGTCGCTATGTAGCTGAGAGAGGAAGAGACTTCAATGCATCCTTCTCGACCTCTGGCCATGAGCGGCAGTTTAGGATCGGGTTGGCTCCAAAGACCCATGCAAACCTCTCTTTCTAGTCTTTGTTAGAGTCGGGAATGTTGACAAGCTTGCCGCCCACATACCCGAAGAAGAAATGAGCGTCTTTCCGGGTAGCCTTCACAGTGACTAAGTTACTGAATAGTTGTAAGGTCAGCTCGACTCCCACTCGGTGGCATATCACCAGGAACGCCATAATTATTGCTATGACGTTGGGAGGGAACTACATTGGGGAAATCCCCAACCGTTCGCAAACCCTTCTCACGAACTGAGGAAGGGGAAGCCGTAGCCCATACTCCATATGGACTGTGGTAATACCGGCGCTTTATCTGAGTCGTGTTCAGATAACCGCCGTCCTTCTCGCATAGATGTTCTAAGCTCGAGGGAGATCATATCTCTCTTATATTCCCTCTAAATCTTCTTCCTTCATCTTCGTTTGCCAAGAGTTGAGCATACTGATCCTATCAACTGGGGCAGAAGAAAAAGCAGCCATGGCGGAGAACTTTGAAAACTTGAGCAAATAAAAAAAGGGGGATTAAAAATTTTCAAGAACGCATAAAGAGAAACTTCTCAATAGGGAAAAAGTATATAAACACCCAAAGGGCCCGCGTGGTAGCTTTTGGATGGACTATCAATTCCGAGATCCGCGGTCAAGTTTGATTTTTTGAATCTAAACCACCTTACGGAAATTAAAACGCCAACCGCCTTTAATACCCCATGTCTCTTTGCTCAGAAATCAAAGCGACACTGATGGCAAAAGTACCGCTGATGTCATACCCTTTCCCCTACAGTGACTCCTTTCGACCACATCTTGGAAATCAAACTCACCTATTGTTTGGGGTCCAACCGACCTTGACTAGTCGACCCAACGAACAAGAAAATATGAAAAGACCCAAGTCCTTGGAAAATCGACTCCAAATTAACAAGCCACTTCTATGAATTCACTCCGACAAGAAAAGCTAGAAAGCCAACTGAGCAATGATACCATATCGCTCAGCTCATTGAGTCGTTCGGACCATTAATATACCACAGAATATTAAAAAAACCTTAAAAACAATTTAGATGGCGAAAAGGACTTTTATTTACATCTTTGAAAATGAATACAAGAAAAGATACATGTTACATAGTGTGGCTGATATCATAAACCTAAACTACGAAAGATCCATGTCGGCTCCAGAGTCGTGGGCAAAGAAATATTCGAAGGTGGAGGAGTCGGGAAGGTCGCGGCATTACCTCGCCACTATCCTTCCCACCAATTCTCGCCAAAATCTTGGTCGGCTCCACCGTAGGAGTCGCCTGCTGATGACTCGCCTTCTCCCTTCCTCGGCTTCACCCCTACCAATATCATAACCTCGCCTCCCGCTTCTCCAATTTAGAGAGGAGACTTACATGTTTAGCTATACTCGGAGGGTACCGGTCCACCGGGGAATTCTTGATACTCAGCAGGTAATTGCTTCACTATAAAGTCGCCGTCACTTTACAAGCCATCGCCACCTCGATTTTCCCCATCAAGCTTTGGCTAAACTTTAATGATTCCAGTCGACTTTTTCTATAACAACTGACTGATAATCGTTAGACTCTAGATACCTTACTCTACTTTCGGCTCTAGATAAAGACTCTCTCGAAATGGCGATTCGTCCGCTGAGCCGTTGCTTAGCAAAGCCTCTGTTTCTAGTCGTCTTTCATGCATAGCGCGAACCCGCTTTCAAGAGCTTAATTTGCGCCATGGCCGATCTCGCCCCAATATCTCATTAGCCGATCCAGATTCCCCTACACCGCCTCAAGTCTTTGTCGGCTCTTTAATTTCAAACACTTTCGCACCGATGCCTTAAGCTCGGATTGTTTGCTCCTTCACTTCCATCTCTCGACGCCACCATCGAAGTTCGCTTGCTTGGCGTAAAGCTCCTCGACAACTTGGTCGAGCTCAACGCTTCACCACCACCGAGCTACGCGGTTTACAGAAGTTTTTCATAAGCGTGATGACCTTGGGCTAACCGACTATATATTTCTTGCTCCACAAGGCATCCTCTAGTCAAGTAGCTTCGGAGGATCACATGAAGCCCTACATCAGGAATCTTCTTCAAGAACTCCATGTCTTCGGGCAAGTTAAATTGCTCTATAGCCTTTGCCTGCATGTATCTGGTTTGAAGCACCAACGAATGAACATCCAAGCGATTATTGGGATTATACCGGTGCTCTGCGTCGGGTTCTCCCTCGTAATGGTCAATAGGAGGGAACGCCCCAATAAGCACATCGCTCACTTTATCCCAAGCCCCCACTTCGGACTCAATCATATAATACGGAGATGACCATCTCACTAGAATGAAACCTATCTCTTGGCCTCTGACCGGCTCCTTGCCCTGTCTGCGCGGCTACTCGACTTGAGAACCAGAAGCTTTCACCCCCGACCGAGCCTCGGCTTCGCCAAGAGTCGCCTCTACAGCAACATTGGGTACATTCTCAGTCGACTGGGAGTCATCCTCTTCTTTCGACTCAAATGATCCCACCTCCATGGGATTCATCGCTTCTAATTGTCGCACCTCGTGGTCGCGACCGTCTTTTGCCAAGTCCTTCGATATAGCGGCTTGAGCGGGCGCCGTAGCCGCCCCTTCATGACCCGCGGGTCATCACTCATCTTGTACTTTGTTAGTAAGGCCCCATCGGGCGGGTCCTGCGTCGCTTTAGCCTACCGAAGTCATCACTCCTCATGAGACTTTCGCCGAACCGCTTTTCCGGGCGTAGCTTATTACATTGGCTACGCCTCTGAAAGTTCTATTGTGGGCTCTCATTTCATCCTGAACACCGGGAGGATGGACGAGATCCCAAAAATTCGCAAGACCGAATTGTTAAGAAGAGCGCATATCGCCCTAGCCCCGTAGTTAAGAATTGCCGAATTTCTGCCGCCTACCACAAAAGTCTCTCGCCCAAAGCTTTCTCCTTATTCGGCCACCGAGCAACCTAAGTTGGAGTCGTCCCCCTCTATCTAGACAAACTTGTCTTTCCATCCTTTATTCGATGTGGGAAGACCAAGAATAATCTTGAACTCCCACATAGCTGAAGGTGATAGTGGTCTTCTAAGCCGTACTTGGCGACCCGGATGGCTCGGGCATTTCGGCTTAGGCAGTTCCCAACCAATAACAGATGACGAGAAAGCCAACCAACGTAGCAATAGAGTTAGGCTTCATCTGCCTCGGAGACACTCCCGGTTCTTCAAATACCTTGCGGAGGAATGGATGTAGTGGCAACCTTAGGCCGCATTCCAAATGCTTAATATAGAGGGGAGCTCTCCTCGCCATGATAATACCGTGGCCCGACATCGGCCGGTGCCCTCAGTTTGAATTCCTTGGGAATATCAAACTTCGAATGAAGAAGTTGCATCTGCGCATTGGTCACCTTTGAACGAAAATCATCTAACTGCTTTCGGCAATCGGAATCCATGGAAGATATTTATGTAACTCGCCGGAAAATCGCTGGAGCTTTCTTTCAGAAAAATGCAGAGAAGAGAAATTACTTTCTCTCTCTATTTTTTCATACTTATGAAGGTGCCCACCAACGATGGGCCAATCCGCAATCAACGGCCAAGATTAAAACTTCGGAACCGGGCGTTGTCACCGAAAAGAAATCACCCGCTTAGCCTCGCGGGCGATGTCGGGCCGGAAACAGGCGTCAACGACCAAAGGCGTTGGCCTGACCCGCGTCCATCACAAGAACCTTCGAGACTTTTCCGAATTAAACTTACGCGGACCAGGCAGGTATTTATTTCACTTACACTCATTTTCGATCGACTCCAAGTAAAAGGGGCCAACTGTTATGGTCATAACCGCTAATTCCTGATTAGAGGGGAAAACCCCACATGCTTTAGGCAAACAAACATCTTAATACATCTTAACCCGATTAACTAGAAGGCAATCCAAACTCGCCAGCCAAGCCGAATGGATGAGTCGCCTCCTCTACGTGGCTCGACCATCAAAGTTGACCGACTAACTTCGTGGACGATGCGAAAGGCGGTACTTATCGTCCCTTCAGCTATTTGTCCTCATGGATGACGCGAAAGGCGGTACTTATCGTCCCTTCAGTTATCTGTCCTCATGGACGACGCGAAAGGCGGTACTTGTTATCCCTTCAACCAACTATCCTCAGGAACAACTCGGAAGGCAGAGCAAGTCGGCCACACAGCCTCGACTCCCCTCTTCTTCACCCCAAGTGGCTCCTTCAATCTAAACGACGGTTACATGAAGTTTGGCCCTGACAATGCGTCTACATCACCTTAAATGTATTGTCAGTCCCTTAATTCCTCCATCTCTCACAGTATTTAAGGCACCTCGGATTAATTCAGCTGCGGACATCGTCAATCCCATCTCATTAATAAACTCATTAATGACGAAGTAACAGCCCTAAATCTTAAGTCATCCCATCGCTTGACACCTTTAAAGGCAAGCCGCCGTGGCCGACAACAAAAGACATCTATCCAGTAGACAATCAACACGTGGAGGGATGGGCTGACTCGTTTATAAGTTTTCTCCCTAGATGAAAGATGAAAATACCCTCCTGGTATAAATAGCGAACTGTTCAACGAACCAAGTAAGTAATCTCTCCCAATTAAATTCCTCCTCCATTTTTGGCTCATGGCATTCTCTTCACATTCTGACTTGACCGTCGGAGGGACCACCGGAGATTCCAACTCCGCCCTTCCACAGGTTCTTTCTCTGGCGTAGGTGAACTTCCAGTTTGACACCATCACCGGATATTAGAAGAGAAGGCGGACTCCATTCAATTGAAAACTAATCCAACAGAGTTTAGTGACTGTGTGATCTCATACATCAATAGTTATAAATATATATAGTTATAAGTTATAAGTATATACTTAATGTACACTTATATATACTTATAGTATATATATAAGTATATACATATATGTGAATATGTGATACTTATAAATATAACATATAGTTATATACTTATATGGAAGTATATACTTATATATAAGTTAAATCTTTTTACAAAAGTTGTTAGTGATTTTTATAAAAATTCACGGCAATTAAAAAATTTAATACAAAAATCTAATTTATATTGAGTTTTGTTAAACAACACTATTTTTAATCCTAAAAAAAATTAGGGTCAGCCATTGCCCTTAGCATCCACCCAGACCAGTTCGGGCCCGTAGTGGCAGACAAACCCTTTGGACCCAAAGTTCGAGGCGAGAACAGCGAGCCCGTTTGGATAGCCCTAACTACAACCAAATTCTTAGTGCACTCTTTGACAAACTTTATGAGTGCAAAAGAATTATGGAAAGCATTAGAGTCCGAATAAGATTTAGATGATGTCGGTATTGAATGTTTCTCCTCATCTTCTTCAATAAGTATTGTATGGTAGATAATAAACCTATCAATGACCAACTCCATGAATTTTAAGACTTTATTTGACATTTTTTAGTCCAAAGGAAATTGATATGATTCTAGAGCCATCTGTGGGTAGGAGTGATCGTGCTCGAGAGGTGCATAACTACAAGAAGCTACATGCAAAATGAATTAGAGTCTAAATAGGATTTGATTGAATTACAAGTAGGATTTGTTTAGGAGTAAGGAATTGTTTAGGAGTAGGAGTTTGTTTACAAATACAATTTGTTCAGGAAGCCAAAATAGAGGCTATTTAAAGCCGGCTAGGTATTAGGGTTTTTATTATGCTTTTGGTGATTGAAAACTTGGGAGAATTTATCAATAAAATTAGGGTTTCTTATTTTCATAATTTCAGATTCCCTCTTGATATTCTTGGGCTACATATTTGCTTGATTTATCAATATACCACTTGATTCGTCGGTGGTGTGAAGTTAAGTTTGGGCTCTCATTAATTGGTGCTTTTATTGGGAGAATTCGATCGTCTACAATGGTGGAAGGAGAGTCATCGACTACTGATAATCAAACTTTTTCAAATTGAAGGAGACTTGATGAATTAGAGAAGGGGTTCGAATAGAACAAGAAAGAGATCAGGGGTCTAGCGAAGATGATCGAACGATTGACTTTGTCGGTGGATAAAGTGATCAACGACAAAGAAAAGAATGACGACGATGATCGATGGTGGCGGACTCATGGGAGAGATAGAGGCTATGAACGGTTGGATGATGGATGGGGTGCTGGACTACATCGCCGTGATTGGGGCCGCAACCAGTCGTAGCGAAACTAGAGACAAAGAAACCATTGCGAATCGAGCCGTAGCGAAACCGCACAACCGCAAAGCTGTGAAAGCAGCGGCAAAGCGCCGGAAGCGCAAACAAATAAATAAGGCCCATAGCGGCAATGGCGAGCGGCCGGTATGGTAGAGCGAACTATGAGAGGCGTGCGAACCGCGAATCATGGATGGCGTAGCCAGAACAACAAGAGAACTGGTAATGCGTGGTGGTCACGACGGTCAAGGCTTTGGATATGGTCATTGGAGAGTTTATGGAGGAGATGAGATTGCTGAGGAAGAGAGGGAACTTGAGGGTGATGATGACTGATTTAATCGTCGGGGGCCACATCTTGTTAGAGGCAGAGACATTGATGATAACTACAGGGACTTGGGCTCGGATCTGGATAGAGATTGGGGCTATGACCGGAGGCCACCTCAGTGTGGTAGGGGAGGATATCAGCATCATCGAGGTGGATATGGACGTGGGCATTATGATAGAGATGACAACAATGATTATAATAATGATCGGGGGCCTCAAAGAGCAAAAATTGACTTTCCACACTTTGAGGATAGTGATCCACAAGAATGGCTAGAGAAGGCCGACCAGTTTTTCAGTGTGTATGCTGTAGTAGGAGAGTGGAGGTGGCAAGTTTTTATCTTGACGGTCGAGCAAACAGTTGGTGGAGGTGTCTGAAGGCACAATGTGAAAAAGAGGGCAAGAGGTTAGGATGGACCACTTTTGTGAAAGAGTTCATGCTTCAGAGGGGGCCATCACCTGTAGTAAACCATCAAAGACAGCTAGCCAAACTGAGATGAGATGGGAAGGTTGCTGGATATATTGAGGAGTTTCGAAGATTATAGGTACTTGTGAAGAATTGGCCAGAAGATTCACTATTGAGAACTTTTGTGAAAGGGTTGAAGCAATGGATTGCTTCAGAGGTGAAGTTAAAGCAGCCTTAGAGGTTGACCGAGCGATGAGTATAGTGGAGATTATATAGGAGAGCAAATCTAGTAGCTGGAAGGCAAATAAGGAGTTTGGCTGTAAGAAATCGATGTATATAACGTCTAACAAGGAGGGAAAAGCTTCAAGCATAGGTACAGGGATTGATACAGCGAAGAAGGAGCTGAGGAAGCTTTCTAGAGATGAGGTATAGGATCGAATAAAGAAGGGTTTGTGCTGTGCTTCAAATACGGTGAGAAGTGGGCTAAGGAGCATCATTGCAAACCCAGAGTAGCTTTCATGATCATAGAGTCCAGCGACAAGGGAGGTGGCACGGATGCATCAAGTTCCGACAGTGATAGAGAGGAGGATTCAACGGGTGTTGAGTTGTCCCTGAATGCGATGATCGAGGTTTCTAGACTGTGTACTTGAGGATGATAGCTTGGATAGGAAAGTCTGAGATGCCACTGTTGGTTGATCCAAGATCTTCGCATAATTTCATTAATGCAGGAATCGCCAGGAAAGTTGGTTTGAAAGGCACAATAGTAGAGTCATTTGAGGTGCGGATCGCTAACGGGGAGAAGATGCAGTGTGAGGAGATTATCCAGAATGTTGGTATGAACGTCCAGGGGGTTAGGATTATGACTGATCTTCATGTCTTGGTGCTGGTTGGTATGGATATTATCCTGGAGAATGCTTGGTTAAGGCGATTGGGTGATGTGAAGATGAACTTTGAAGTGATGCGGATGATGTTTAATTTGAAGGGCAAGAGGCATAGTTGGACTGCGAATTTGAGGGGATTGAAGAGCTGTGAAGCTAATTTATTTGAATGGCTGTGCAGATGAGGAGCTCAGTGCATTGATATTGTCATGGATTTCAGGGGATCGGGGAGGTTCCGAGGGTCTTCTATTGCTGGTCGAGTCTAGTTCTAGGGGTGATGGAGAGGATCCGTTGGTCCAGTTGGATGCTAGGGTGCGGGAGATAGTATCGAGACTTCATAGGGTCACAGAGGTACTGACAGAGGTACCACCATTGAGAGTATGTGAGCATTGGATTGTTCTGAACGATGAGTCAAATCCAGTTAATGTACCACCTTATCACTATGCACACTTTCAGAAAGAGGAGATCGAAGTAGGGTGGGCGGGCGGTTCGGACGTGACCGACCCGTTGAGTTCAAAGCCGGGCGGGGCGACACAGGCTCGGCCGGATCAGAGTGGGCTGGGTCTACTTCTCAAATATCAGGTCTAGGGCCGGACGGTGGCCGACACTGCCTATTGTGGGCCGGTCACGACCCGACCAGCGGCCCGTGAGTCGTGAAGTAGGCCATGGGTTTTTCGTCCAACTATTTTTCTATTTTTTTTACCTTTTTAATTATATTAAACTTGTATTTATAATTATAAAATTATTTCTAATTTATTTTTTAGTAATTTAAACTTATATTAAAATTTTTAATCCTTCCAAGTAGACGTTAAGGAGCTTAAAAGATTGTCTTTGAGTCAATGGGCCAAAAGACCCATGAGTCAAAAACCTATGGCCTTTGGGCTTTGTTGGTAGCTAGCTGCAGACCCAAAGGGCGAAAGAAACATATAGCCTAACTAAAAAATATATCGTTGATCGGGCCGACCGCCAACTTCTCTCGAATTCTACGGTTGGACCCTACTCGCGGACTCCTGTATATCATGGGTCGGGACGGGCTCGATCCACTACGAGCTGGGCCAGGTCGTGACACATGGCGGGCTGGGTCGGATCAGCCCGTGGGTCGACCCGGCCCACGCCCAACCCTAATCGAAAGGCAGGTTGAGAAGATGCTGAAGAGTGGGCTGATCAGGTCGAGTTAGAGTCCATTTTCTTTGCCTATTCTCTTGGTAAGGAAGAAGGATAAGACATGGAGATTTTGCACAGGCTACAGTGCTCCGAACGAGGCTACTATGAAGGATCAATTTTTGATTCCTACTGTGGATGAGATGTTAGATGAGTTACATGGAGCTATAGTGTTCATGAAGCTAGATTTGCTGGCTAGTTATCATCAGGTTTGGATGAGAGAGGAGGATGTATAGAAGATGACATTTCGGATGCATTCGGGGCACTACGATACTTAGTGATGTCGTTCGGATTGTGTAACGCACCTTCTACATCCCAGGCAGTGATGAACACCATGTTTTGGCCATATTTGAGGAAGTATGTATTGGTGTTTTTTGATGGCATATTGGTGTATTCACCCACTACGGAGTAGTATTTGCGACATTTGGATGAGGTTCTGAGAATTTTGGAGGAAAATAACTTCTTCATTAATTTATCAAAATGTGATTTTGCAAAGTCAAAGTTGGAGTATTTGGGACACATTCTCTGAGGCGAGGGGGTGAAGGTAGATGAGAGGAAGATTGCTTCGATATTGGATTGGCCTTTGCCCAAGCATGTATCAGCTTTGCAAGGATTTTTGGGGTTGACGGGCTACTACCGAAGATTTATTCAAAGACTATGGATTATTACGTGCCGTTGGATCCACATATTCAAGAAGGATGGATTTCAAGGAACGGATGAGTCTCGGAGAGCATTTGAGGATATGAAGATGGCTATGTCTCAAACTCTGGTACTTGCATCGGCAGACTTTTCAAAGGAGTTTCAGGTGCACACCGACGCCAGTGACGAGGGGATAGGGGCAATTCTGGTATATGAAGGAAGGTGGATAGCCTATATGTCAAAGGTGTTGGGGCCACAAAAGAAGACCTGGAGTACTTATGCTTGGGAGGGGTTAGCAGTGGTGCAGGCAGTGAAGGTGTGGAGGACGTATTTGCTAGGGAGGAAGTTCACCGTTGTCACTGATCAGCAGGCATTGAGAAACATGATGAAGCAGAAGATTATTATTCTAGAATAGCAGAAGTTTATAGTGAAGCTTCTCGAGTTTGAGTTTGATATCATATATTAGCCCGGGGAGGGAAATAGAGTTGTCAATGCGTTATCTCGGAATTAGGGTAGTTCGATGTTGTGGTTGGTGTCTAGTGAGAGGCAAACTCGCATGCCATTAGTAGCAATGATTGGAGAGTGTGAGATTGTATTCGTCAGGCTGTAGAGTTGGATGAGTGAGTTTGGGATATGCATGACCGGATTGAGCGAGGAGACCCAAGGGTACATAGATATGAGTTTTGAGATAGGCTGCTTTTCTGCAAAAGCTACATATATGTTCCCAGAGTACCAAGCTTAAGGGGTGACATTCTATTTCATTTTTATGTACCAGAGAGGGAGGTCATTCGGGTTGGCTTCGGACTTATATCAGGGTGAAGTATTTTTTCTATTGGGAAGGACTAAAGGCAGCGGTGAAGGCGAAAGTAGCGGAGTGTGATGTGTGTCAAAAGGTAAAATATGATCAGAGGGCTACGACGGGGTTGATGAAACCTTTCCTGATTCCAGAGAGGATTTGAGAGGACTTGTCGATGGAGTTTGTAAAGGGTTTGCCTAGTTGTCAGGTATTTGAGGCTATATTAGTCGTAGTGGATGGCTTGAGTAAGGGGGCACACTTTATTCCATTGAAGCATCTCACATCGCGGGCGAAGCGTGGCTCTGGCTTTTGTGAAAAATGTGGTCAAGTTGCGTGGAATTTTGAGGAGCATAGTTACCAATTGGGAAATGCTATTCATGAGTCCCTTTTGGCAGGAGTTGTTTGCATTACAGGGGAGTAAGTTGAAGGCGAGTTCGTCATATCATTCACAGACCGATAGACGGACAGAGGTGATGAACTGCACTTTGGAGCAATATTTGAGGAGTTACTATCATAAAGAGCAGAAGAGGTGGAAAGATTTTATTCTGTGGGTTGAATATTAGTACAATAATGCATTCCATTCGTCGATCCGAAAGAGCCTATTTGAGGTGATATATGGACGATCACCGCCTATGCTATAGTCTTATGAGCCGGGGACGGCGAAGAATGATGAGGTGGAGCAGTAGCTATTGGCTAGCGATGAGATTTTGCATAGTGTGAAAAGAGAGTTAGCTAAAGCGCAGTAGCAAAGGAAGAAATTATAACGAAGGGCGACGAGATGTGACCTTTGAGCCGAGTGACTTGGTGTAATTGAAGCTTACAGCCGTACTGATAGAGATCCTTAAAGAAGAAGTTCAATATGAAGTTGTCACGAAGAGATTATGGGCCCTTCAAAGTACAATGGATTAAAAAGGTGGCATATAAGTTAGAGTTGCCAGAGTCCTCACTTTTGCACCTAGTTTTTCTTGTATCTGTGTTGAAGAAGAAAGTAGGGGATTCAAATTTGCTCGTGGGTGAATTACCTTTCTTTGATTCAGGGGGCAACATGTTATTGGTTCCTAATGAGGTGCTTCACTATAGGAGTTGGGTAAAGCAGCGTACTAGAGAGGGAGTGGCAAGTGTTAGCACATTGGAAGGGCTTGACGCAAGATGAGGCTACATGGGATGACTATGATGAGCTCAAGGAGAGATTTCCTGATCTTACACTTGAGGACAAGTGTCGTCTCGAAGGAGGGGAGAATGATATAATCCTAGAGCCATTGGTGCGTCGGAGTGATCGTGCTCGAGTGGTGCATAACTACAAGAAGCTACATGCAAAAAGAATTGGAGTTTAAAGAGGATTTGATTTGATTACAAGTAGAATTTTTTAGGAGTAGGGATTTGTTTAGGAGTAGGGAATTGTTTAGAAGTAGGAATTTATTTATAAATAGGATTTATTTTGAAATCCAAAACAGAGGCTATTTAAGGCCGGCTAGGTATTAGGGTTTTTATTATGTTTTTGGTGATTGAAAACTTGGGAGAATTTATCAATAAAATTAGGATTTCTTATTTTTGGAATTCAAGATTCGTTCTTGGAATTCTTGGGCTCGTGATTTGCTTGATTCATCGCTGATTGTGTAGAGATTTTATACCCATTGATTCATAATTGGTGTGAAGTCAAGTTTGGGGTCTCATCGAAACATTTTCACCAAGACTTTATATTCGACATATTCACCAAAGGAAACACTTACAAGACTATAAGTCGCCTTGTCTTATAGATGAACTCCCTCCTTCCGGTTCAAATTTGCTAAGGATCTCGCCATCAAGGCAAGGTGATGTTACTCTTATTCAAGCCCTTAAAGCCATTTGTATAGAGGATCTCAGATAGGCAAACCTCTAAACCAAAGTCCGAATTGAAAGCCAAAGTTAACTTAGTGGAGGATAAGCCTAAACCCTCTAACTTCAAACCTAAGGGCAAGACCTTTAAGAAGGGTAGTCATTCTCAGCCAAATTCTCATAGAAACTCTAGACCTTCTAGCCATAAGTTTGAGAGTAAGTTCTATTTCATCTCGTGGGAGAACCAACCACCTTGCAACCAAGTGCTTCTACTAAAAGAAAGAACATGTCAAGGAAAACGGTCGACAAGGAATGCACAAGGTGAACATGGTGGAAGGGAATTTTGATTCCTTTAGGTTTGTTGACACTTCTCTTCTTTGAAATTCACTATCTATTTGGTGGTTAGACTCTAGAGCTTATATTCATGTTTTAACTCTTTGCTTCCCCTTTCAATCTATTAGGAATCATGTGGAGGAAGCATAATCCTAACAGACAACTCCACCAAACAAGTGAATGGTATTGGGCGTGTAGACTTGAAGATGACTTTTGGAAATACTTTAACCCTTCATAATGTCCTGCATGTATCTTCACTTTGGAGGAATCTGATCAGTGAATCTATTTTGATGAAAGCTAGAGAATTAAATAAATTTATCATTTCAAAAGAATAATGTATTTATCGAGAAAAGGGTTTGTGATCGGTTATTATCCAATTGAATGTAATAAAACCTTCGATAATACAATTTTCTATCCTTCCTTTATAAATGTTGGATCTTGTGTTAAATGACATATATGATCCCCGACAAGTCGATTCTTGGAATGAAGTTATCTATATCCTCTAGAAGTATTTCTTTGAGTATGTTCCATAGTATTGAAAAGATACTTCATAAATCGTCTTATTCAAAAGCCAATCTTTTAGTATACCTTAGGACTCTTCAATGGTCCCGAAGGATAATGAAGGTAAACCGTGTTCCAATATAGATACTCTTAGTTTATTGGATCTCTTCTTTCTATGTCCAACAAAATCAGTCATTATATGCCTATTCCGTTAGAAGACTTAGCATATACACTAGTAACCCTAAGAAACTCTGGAGTCTGAGCTTATAGTATTAGACACTACCTATTCTAAAAACTGACTCTTGATTTTGTAAAGACACGGGAAGATATTGCAGACCACTTGACAAAGGGTCTATTTAGGGCTTAAGTCCTAGAATCATCGAGGGGGATGAGGTTCAGCCCATAGTTGAGGTCACCGATAGTAGGAACCCAACCTTCTGATTGGCGAGCAATTACCATGAAGTAGGTTCAATGTAGTAGAAATAAGGAGGATTGGTGATTCTCGTCTAGAGCGCTGACCTTTGGAGTTATACTCCTTTGTAGCATTAGATGCATTTATGATTTGTACTATATTAGCTACAACCTCATTTCTATGATAACTGTGCTCATATGATCAACTAGTTAGGATGAGTTATATTCTTAATAAGCCCAACATACGATCTGTATAGGGTACAATATCTAATTGCAGTACCCTTGGAGGACTTACCTACGTGAGAGAAACCGTGAAGGCCACGGTTGGGGGATAAGGGGCTGATCCCTAGAAATTCTCAGGAGATGATATTTGTGAGCATGACCATTATCGCTCCAACCCTCTCACTCAACGGATGATTGCATACTGTGTGTGAACTTGTCAATATCTAATAAAGGGGCCTAATTCAAGACCTAGTCCATTAAATCCCTCAGTTAGTGATAAGTATCACTAAGAGAAGGTTCAAAATCAAAAGCTACCTACTCTTAATCCACAATATCAGGATGCCCGACATTCTTTTATTTTATTTATATTTTATTGATATACTTCTTTTATCCCCAAAACACACCTTTTTTGGTTTTGGGGGGGGGGACTATTGGGTTTTTAACTTTTTGGGGACTATTGGGTTTTTCAATTTTTTGGGGTGGGGACTATTGGGTTTTTCACTTTTGGGGATTATTGGATTTTTATTATATTTTAAATGTGAAAAAGGTTAAGTTTCTTCATATTATCTTATCTCTTTGCATGATATTAATTTATCCTTTTAAAATCAGTTATAACAACTCTCCTTCTCGTGTGTTTCTTGAATGGAAAGAGGAAAAAAAAGAATGGGAAAATTCTATTAAATGTGCAACGGAAGAGACGTGAGATATTATGGAAATCATGGGAGAAAAGTAGAGTCAGTTTTCTTCAATGTTTCTCTCAAAAGCTCTACAAAAGATGTGCTCGGAAGAAGTGGAAAAAAAATACACAACAAAGAAGAAAAGCTTCATCTCTTTCTACATCTCTCTCCCTCTCTCCCACTCTCAAAATTTTCTGATATTTATATATCTCGCAATTTATATTTTTAATTTTTCTCTGGGCAACAATCATGTGAGCAAAAGGCTTGAGGAGTCGCCACATTCTCAAGTGCTGGTCATAACCGGGGGCTTTTACTGCTAGGAGACGGATCATCGTTAAAAGCGCTGCCGAGGGCGCCTATTTTTATAAGCGTTGAAATCAATGATTGTTCCCAAGGCCGAGAATTACCTTCTCTTATTTATTTATTTATTGCTACTCTTTTATACTTTTTGTCTAACATGTCAAGTGGATTATTCTTTTCCATGTAAATTGCAATGAAATAAGAGTTAAAAGAAAATTTCAGGGTTTTTTGACAGCAGAGTTTGAGATAAATACGAGAACAATGCGTCATGCGTTAGCAAAAGGAAGGTAATCTTTGATGTCAAGATGGCAGCAAGAAGATGATATTGGTCCGCAAGATTTTATTTAGGGTTTTCTGATATTGGTTCGCAAATCTTAAAATATTTTAAAATAAATCCTTAAAAGTACTTTAAAATCTTAAAGTATTTTAAATAAAAATCTCAAATGTCATTAGTTGTTCCAAACTCCCATTGAAGTTTATCGTTGTATTCTCATCTTCTTAACAAGACATAAAGCGGTCATCTTTCTCAAACTACTAAAACTCAATCAAAATCCTACTTTCTTCTCACTTTTTCCCATTCCTTTCACTTGTTTTCATCTCCTCTCTAATTGTGGTGTTTTTTTTTCTCTTTTTGTTTTGTTTTTTGTTTTTTTTTGTTTAATTTTGTTCATGTAGTGATTTCTAGTTTTGAAGACGTTGACTTCATACGACAGAATTTTTGAAAGAAGATGAGAGTGTATTGGAAAACTTTAGCGCTGTTAAGTTTATTGTAGGTTAAAAGCAACATATTCTTATACGAGCACCCTATATGATGATTAATGAGCGTATAAAATTTAAGGGACTTATTTAAATTTGGAGACTTATTTAAAATACTTAAGATTCAGAGAACATATCAGGAAAAACCCTTGTATTTATTACTTGCTGCAGTTGAATAAAACTTTAATAAGTTAAGCTTCATTGTTTCAACATGAG